>SPJY01001703.1:0-66890 GCA_005191435.1 Raddia distichophylla
TCCTGTTCAATCCAACACTGCGCAAAATGAATTATTTTTATTATTACTAGTTAAGTTAAAAAACCCCTCAAAAAATAATGAAAAAAATCTAAAAAAAGAAAGAGATACATAATTGTATAAAAATATAAAATACCATTCCCCAGTGATAAAAAATATTTAAATAAATCCTTTTCATGTAGAAGATGTTTTGAAAATTCATAAAAAATTTCCATTCTGATTTAAATTAAAGCTAGAACAGTAAAAAATTCTAAAAACCTATGTGTGTGTGTGTGTGTGTGTGTGTGTGTGTGTGTGTGTTGGTTTGGGCCGGGGGGAGGGGGTATTAGTTTCCCTCGGCAAATATCAGGGCTGTTTGGAAGGCCACGAGAGAAGGAATTACCACCCCATTCCTATTCACTTCCCAAAAATAAGAATCATCGTCGCAACAATAGAAAATTTTCCCCGTCTGCAATTTATCGAGTCCTTGATGTTCGGAAACTATAGGTGAGGGGAGCCCGGCTTGGTGAGGGCCTCACCCGCAAGCGCCGCCCGCCGGCCTGCACCGCATCGGCCGCCGACCCCGGCCCGCGACGCCGGCCACGCCGCGCGCGCTGCCGGCCGCGCCCACCTCAGCTGCCAGCTGCGCCCGCACATGCCGCCGCCCTTCCGACTAGGGTTGTAAACCTTAGCCATTGCGTATTTTGGGCTTTCTGCTTGCGGCCTAGTATGTCCCTGTGGCCGATCCCGGCTACGTACGGCACGGCTAGCAGCGAGCCGTGCGCTGGATCGAAAGGTTCTGATTGAGCCGTAATTTTTTGAAAAAATTGATAGGGCCCGTAACATCCCTATTTTCAAAACCATAAAAATCATGCCATCATTATTTCATGTAAAGTAAAAATTTCCTTGAAATATTCTAGTTTGAATATGTGCATGAATTTTCAAAAATAATTCTGAAAATGTGCATGCTACCTTCTGAAAACTAAATTCAGTATTTTTAATTTCAAAATAATTCTT
Organism: Raddia distichophylla; assembly: GCA_005191435.1. Taxonomy (NCBI): domain Eukaryota; kingdom Viridiplantae; phylum Streptophyta; class Magnoliopsida; order Poales; family Poaceae; genus Raddia; species Raddia distichophylla. The sequence goes on from SPJY01001703.1 coordinate 994, forward strand.
GCAAAAGTCAAAATCATATTTTGGTAAAAAAATATTTTGATTTTGAATTTTAAAATAATTATTTGCAAAAACCAAAAGAATATTTTGATAATTAATATTTTGGTTTGAATATAAAGTTTTACTATTAAATTTAACGGAAATGCTTGCAGCCGAGCATCCGATCCGTCGGACGCCTGGCCCAGCCCCCGCGCGCGTACAGGCTACGCTAGCTAGCTATCTTGCAGCCAACGAATGTGCGTTTCATTTATGTTCTTTTTTGATTTCTTATTTTTGTATCTTTTTCATTTGGAGTCCAAATCGCGTAGTACAAATTTTATAATTCATCTAAATTCCTAATGAACTCATTTTAAATACTTTTCTATTTTTTTATTTTTATTGGTACAATTGTTCCATCAGGCAAGATAGATTGTTCCAGAAGGCTAGACTTATTGTTCTAGCAAGCAAGATTGATTGTTCGAGTAGGTATACAAGTTGTGGTTCATCAGACTATAGACATATTGTTCCAATTGGGTTAGCCTATTTTTTTCCAGCAGACCAAATATATTGTTTTAACAGGTATAAAAGTTGTTCCAGCAAGCAAGATTGATTGTTTGGAGAGGCTAGACTCTTTGTTCCAGCAGGTAAGATAGATTGTTCTGGGAGGCTAGACTCATTGTTCCAACAGACAAACTTTATTGTTCCAGTAGGTAAACTTTATTGTTCCAGTAGGCAAAACCTTATTTGTTTCAGGAGGCAAAAGTTATTGTTCCAGAAGGCAAAAAATTATTGTTCCTTAAGGCAAAAGTTATTGTTCCAGTAGGCAAAGCTCAACTATTCCAGTAGGACAAACTTTATTGTTCCAGTAGGCAAACTTTATTGTTTCAGTAGGCAAACTTTATTGTTCCGATAGTCAAAACCTTTATTTGTTCCAGAAGGCAAACGTTATTGTTTCAGAAAGCAAATTTATTGTTCGATAAGGCAAAAGTTATTGTTCTAGTAGGCAACGTTTAACTGTTCTTGTAGCTATACAAGTTGTTCCATCATACCAAATACATTGTTCTAATTGGGTTCAGCCTATTATTTCAGCAGACCAAATACCAAGTTGTTCCATCAGATTAGACGTATTATTCCAACAGGCTAAATTAATTGTTTCATTAGTATAGACAATTTGTTTTCGTAAAATTTATATAGCAACATGGGTCTTGTTTTGTTCGAAAAAATGCAAGGAACACGTTGGTGAAAACGATTTGTGGATTGGAACTCCCAGTCAAAAGTTATGATTGTTTAAAGAAAAACAAAAAAGGAATCTTCGCTGACGTTAGCGATGACGTCATCGCGAATTGTTCTGACGGAGGCGCGCATTGTTCCGGGCATTGACGCGAATTGTTCCGGCAGTGTTACGAATTGTTCCGGTGGAGTTTTTTGGCTGAGCACTACGGTGTGCATTTGGCCAGGAGAGGCGTCCGATCCAAATGGACGTCCGACCCTAAGTCCTTCCCATTAAAACAATATTTTATGTTTCAAGATAAGCATTTATTAAAAATCTATAATTGATAATTCATACTTTGATTTGGGTTTTATGAAAATATATGTAATTAAATCAATTTGTACTTGAATCTTATATCAATAATTTAAAATTATTTTTAAAATCTATCTCATGGAAGTGGGCCCCTTCCTCCTTTCTTTTTCCTTTTTTCCTTTTTCTTTTTCATTCTTCTTCTCCTTTTTCTTTCCTTCTTTTCCTTCTTCTCTTTTCTTTCTTTTTTTTCCTGCTTGTCTTCATCCCCGAAGCGTCTGCGCCACAAGTCCTCGCCTTGGATTCCGCCGTCGTAAAAATTTAATAAAATAGATTAATGTTGTACAGTACATGAAAACATCATGATCTCACATAAATATTTCGAACTCAAATGTAGGTTTAAGTGAGCTTGAGCCTTGCCAATAAGCTCATCGTGAGACCATGTGGGGCTCACTTCATTTTGTGATGAGAATTTGACAACGCTTTTGGTTTAGAGTCAAGATTTGAAAGGTGGACGATGATTTGATTGAGTTTTGGTCTTTGGAATGTGTTTTGGTGCCAAAAAGTCAAATTCATGTGCCTGCTGGACCAGTCCAACTTAAGTAAGTGGTTTTCACATTTGTGGCAGACTGAGAAAGTGTTAATCATGTTTACGATGGACCGAGATCTGTGGAAGGTGTATACGTCGGACCGGTCCATAACAAGAAGGATTTGATTGCTCATCCGTAGTTGGAGGTCTCCCGGTACTCGCAAATTAAGTGTTGTACATGAAAAATTGTGGAAAATTTAAGGGCACATCTTTTCACGTTGACAACTTTTTCATCTGAGCTTTAGAAAAATCAAAAAAAAAAAGGTTTCTACTGTGTTCAGAAGTGTGAAAATGAGGATTTTTGTGGGAATTTGCAAATGCATTGATTTGGCATGAGCCTAATACGTGTTTTATGTTGTAAGTGGAATAATATGCAGGTGATAAAGGTAATTGTGTGTTTTTGGATGGACTAATCCATGCGATACAGGTTCACGTGGATCGTGGTTGAAGACTGTTGGGACGTAAACTGACAGTTTTGGGCGGTTCAAAACGACACGAAGATCACGGGGGACGATCGAACTCAGACTTGGGGACACAAAGATTACGTGGATAAAGGGCTTAGCCGGTGTGAGGATCCGAGGCTCGGCAGGTGGTCGAGGGTGATGAAAACTTAGTAGATTAGTCACAACTGGTTGCGTATGGAGTGTGTGGACCTGATATAGCCACATGTATCATGTTGCGTTTATATGTGGGGGGAGTGAGTTATCAATCCAAGCCATACAGGAGCGATATGAGGGTATTAACAATTTCTCATAAGATATCGCGATACCCTAGATCTTATAGCCTATATGAGGAGGGGAGGAGTTGTCTCCTTCCAAAAGAGTCTCACTTGTCACAAGTGGAGGGCCGAGGTTGGGTGTGTAGGTGTACTAGCAAATATTTTCCTCCCTCGGCGTGGCTTTGTAATACCCCAACCAAAGTAATAGAAATCTATTAAATTGTTTTCTCATAATGATCTTGTGTGGTCATTCATCTTGTTTTTAGTTATTGCGCAAGTTTTGATCTTTTCGTTTCCATTGTGTTTAAATTGCGTCGCTTTTTAGGATAGTTGATTCCTTTTAGTTGGTTTGGTGGTGATTTTGTCTTAGATCGGAGTTTTCCTCGACCTTGTTTGGGCTTGATTTGAAGATTTTGGAGGGCTGGTTTTCATGCAAGGATAAAGGTTACTTTCACGGATCATTTTGATCATATTTCTCCCTTGAGCATGACCATAAATCATGCGTTCTGTAGTCGCCCACTAAGTGTTCAATCTTTTGTCCGAAAGGCTTGTGTTGGTCATTGTTGGAGTCAAGCTTCATGCTTTTTATGGGATCTCATATTTGGAATTTTAGGATCCTCCTCCTATCCATGGGCATGAATATAGTTTAATTTTCGTTCACAATCATGAAGTGGTTGGAGCTTGATCTTGTGCATCCTCGACACGTGCACAATGTGTTTGATGGATTGCCTATGAGGGATCTATGGCACGAAGAGAAAAAAAACAGCGTGACTCCCATTCACCACCTGGTCACCATAATGTGGTTTCAATGTGCTATAAGAGGAAAGTTGCGCTCTTCTTCTTAATCTTCACTGATTCGTTAAGCCTAACCTATTTCTTTATCTATGGCGGAAGAGAGGTACTCCATGAGATCACTTGTATTCTCTAGAGCTGACTTGCCTTTTTGTAAGGCGAGGACGGAGTCGTACATCATGGCGCAGGGTTACTCTATCTAGCTCAAGGTCGCAAATCCTTACATGGTGCTTATAGAGGTCACACCTACAATTAAGCCTAATGTTGAGCTGAATGAAAAGGTGAGAAACATGTTGATTAAGAGCTTGAGTCGAATGAGTATGAGTGCATCACTCATCACACCTACGATCATGAAATCTGGACTACCCTCCAAGCATACCATGAGAGGTCAGAACATATCGAAATAGTGAGGCAATACCAATACAAGTGCAAGGAAGATGACGGCTACGCCGGCATGTGCTTCGTGGCTAATGAGAATGGTATTAGATCCTCTAACCTCTACATTGACTCCGACGAGGAGGTACCTTCCTATGAACAAATCAACAATGCTTTTCTTAAGCTAGATGAGAAGTACTACAAGAGTAGGTGTAGATGTAAGGAGTTGGAGAAGGAAGTAGCTACTTTGACCATCAAGCTTGGTAATGAAAAATGCACTTGTCCTCCTCCTATTGATCTGATGGATGGAAGGAAGTAGATAAATTGCTTGATGAATTAAAAGAACTAAGGACCCTGCATGATAGTGTGGTAGATTTTGATGTGCTTAGAGGGAATCATTCTAGTGTGCTTTCTGAATTACATGTTGTTAGGAATGCTCTTAATCCAAGTTCTTTTGTCCCTAGTAATGCACATACTAGTATGACTTCTTTCGACCATAATTTGTCTTGATCCTGCCTCACACATTACACCTAAGGACCTTATTAGCTTATGCGAGGGCTACAGAGATTATGCAACACCCAAGGACTCAACCAGTCTAGATGAGGATTGTAGCTTTCACTCGGCCTCTACCAGTGATAATTAAACACTCCTGAAATTAGATAACCTCAACCTCAAAGCTGAATTGAATGATTTGACTGATGTCTTTCTTGATAGTTCCCAGTTTATTTGTGTTAGATGTGATGAAGTTGATGGGGAGTTGGCTGAGGTTCATGAGGATTTAGTCAAGAGATGTGAGGGTCAGGTAGCTGCAATCAATGATTTTGAGTGCTTATTGTGACATCCTCTATTTTATCGTATGTCACTTATATTTTAAAAAACCCTAAAACTAAATAAAAGGGAATTGTTCTTGTTAGGTTCTTAAGAGAGAGGTAGCTATGCTTAATGAGCAGTGTCATAGGGCTACGGGTAAGGAACTGGTAGATGGTCAGGATTCTTTAGCTTCCTTACCTATTTCTTGTGATTTTTGCTCCTAACTTCATCAGGAGTGTGAGTATATCATGAACACTTTTAAGAAGTTTGTTGTTTGAAAGAAGAAGCTCAATCTGATTCTTGACAAGAGTAAGATTTCTAGGGGTAGAGGTTAAGGCTTTGTCAGGCCTGAGCACATAAAGAACCATACGACCAGAGTAATCTTAATTGGCAAGGATGGTCGAAAGAAAATTTTGTCTCTAGGAGTTTTAGAGTCCATTGTGTTTAGGTCAGAAGGGGTTGTCCAAAAAACTCCTATTCAGAAGGATGCTACTTCTGAACTTCTGCTCGTATAGTGATGTATACTTGCACCTTCTGTGGTAAGATGGACACTTGGCATATTTTTGCTTTAGGCATGCTAAGGTGGCTCGTCGTGAGCGTGCTCATGCTCTTAGGGGTATTCTGGGTCATCCACAGACTAAGTGCTCCCAAGACATCCACTACTACTAGATAGATTGTTCCTGTAAGTTCTTGATGACCTGATCTTGGTGCCAAGAATCAATCATGCTCAGTTTGAGCGTCGTCCTCATGATATGCCTCCTTTGGTCAATGGAGGTAGATATCCACGAGGTGAATTTGGTTTCTGTCGTCCTTAGGGGGTGCCTCTTTTATCCATGGAGGTGGAAGACCTGAGCTAGGCAGCTAGAGGGGGGTGAATAGACGCCACAAATTTTCGACAAACCTGAACAACTTGACAATTATATGTACCTATATCATGTATGACTAAGAGTCATAAAATATGTGGAAATTTTTTTCATTCACAATCCTGGTTGTCAAGTGTCCAAAAGAGAGGAATCAATTCAAATCTTGCTTTAGGAAAGAAGACCAAGCTAAATGATCAAAGCCACTTTCAGAAAAGCAAAAGCAGATTCTTTAGAATTTGTTTTCACTTAAAGCAGAGAGATGGTGGCTTTATGTTGCTCTAAAAATTGTGGGAAATTTTCTCCCAATGAAACCATGAGTCGTGAAGCGCTCCACAAAAATTCTTCCCAAGACTTCTTGCACAGACAATATGAAAAATCAAACACCACGAGCTGTCAAGAACTTCAAGCAGAAAGTTTGGGGCTCGGTTTTCACCTCGTATCTCCCAAATGGAGAAACCAGTGGACTTAAATTTTTTCCACAGAAGGGTATATGAGTCACGCATCTTGTCCAACTGGAATCATCCCAAAATGATTTATGGTGATTTTTCTAAAAAGCTTTTACTGACTGTTACGTGGATGAAAGTTTCTGGACAGATTAGCAACAAGTCAAGAATTTGATCTCTTGCCTCTCATATGGTTGCAAAGTGTGTATGAAATCATATTAGCAACCTTAAGGCAACATAGACCATCAATAACCACCAATATATCATCCAAGTTCTTCTCAAAACAAGAACTCCAAAAGGAAAAACGAAAATAAGAAAAACTAGAAGCAAATCAATGCAAGATACTCATGGAGAAGAAAGATTTCATTGCATAGAAGTTGGGGGATTACAAACCACACTCTATGTGGTCACAAGCACTCTAAGTCCCACCCAAAACACACCCAGCTCACCCTCTCTGTTTCTAAAATTTTCAACTCTAAGGGGATGAAGAGGAGGTGCTCCCCTCCCCCTCTATTTATAGCCCAAGGGTGAGATGCCCTAAACCCTGGAGCCCATCTCCACCCTTTATTTGACGACGAGTGGTGTACAACTTACACACTACAAGACACACTCCCGAGAGGGAATATTCTACACATATTCCTTCGGAAAATATCTTCGTAGCATCCTCGATCGCTAGCCCAAGCCTGGGCCCATCGGTCAGATCAACTTCGCCATCAGGTTACCGCGCAGCCTCCGGCTGCCTCGGATTCCTTGCCATGGCTAAGCTTCTCGTGTACACCACCTCATGTGCCTGCCAGGTCATCGAACCCGGTCGCCTGCACATCTCCAGACGCACCAGCCTCCAGCTGTCCCCGCGAAGCGTCAGCCACGTACCCGCCGATATGTCGGCACCCGATTTTTTAATATCGGATTCCACCTGCGTAAACCCATACTAGTCCCAAGGATCATGGCTAGTACACACAGATATACAGAAACGGAACAGTGCCAACGATTTTTATTTATTACAAACAGGAACATAGTCCAGTACAAGCGCATACAACGGCTCGCAGGCCGCACATCAGATTCAATTCCACGGCAATTTATAGAAATGCACCATTTAACATTCTTCAAAACACTTCAAATTCCATCTTGTTACATATATTCAACATCAAACCGGGGTACCCTCCACATGGGTCTCAACTAGACACCTGCGACGTGAATTTTAGCCCAGTGGTAGGATGGGTCGTCTTGTCTTTGCTCCACGACGGACTGCTCCACCGCCAACACCAAAGCATCCTCTTTGTGTTTCTACCGATTTTGTTCAAGTCACTAGGGTTCAATTAGCTGGATCTTCTTTAGTGGCTCAGTATTTGGTTCCTAAGTATGCTCTTATTTGTCCTAATGCTAAGTTACCTCCGTTTGGTCCTCATTGACATAGAGCTTTTGGGATGGGAGGAGATCATTGCTTTGTTCAGTGGTTCTTCTTGTATCTCTTTCATGGTTGACACCCACGATGTGAATTTTAGCACAGTGGTAGGAGGGGTCATCTTGTCTTTGCTCCACGATGGACTGCTCCACCGCCAACACCAAAGCATCCTCTTGGTGTTCCTACTGATTTTGTTCAAGTCACTAGGGTTCAATTAGCTGGATCTTATTCAGTGGCTCAGTATTTGGTTCCTAAGTCTGTTGTTATTTTTCCTAATGCTAAGTCACCTCTATTTGGTCCTCAGTGACTTAGAACTTTTGGGATGGGAAAAGATTGCTTTGTTTAGTGGTTCTTGTATCTCTTTCATGGTTCTTGTTCCCGGTGATGGGTAAATCACCTTTAGGCTGGGTTGCTCTCCTTGGTTTGTCTTTACTTGTGAAACCCTGTGGAGTTTGGGTGTTGGAGTGTTTCTCTTTGTTTAGAAAGTTTGTCATTTTAGCCACCAAGTCTTTGTCCTATATGCTAGGTTGGTTGTGGCTTTTAGGGGAGTTTAGCAGTTGTGAGTATCAGTGGCCTATAGTTAGGGGGAGCTATTTGTTGTGTACTTCCTGCTCTTTACTTTCTGCATGGCAATGCATCTGGATGCATTTGGGTTCTATTTTTTCTATTGGTCTAGAGTTGCAGTGTACCTCACATAGACTTCTAGTGTGCTTTGCATGGACATCTCCGGTGCCGGTTTCCCGTTTTCCCCCAAAAATCACTTCTCGCTGGCGCCGGAGCCATCCCGTCAAATCCGTGAGCCCTTCGCCGATTCCTCTCGCCCTGAGCGTCCTTCGCTCGCACCTGAGCTTTTCCATCTCTGATTTTCAGCAGTGGTACCTGGAGCTACCGTGCCGAGCCACCCCTGTTTCAGCCGCCTGCGGACTCCTCGTCGACAGCCGCCTTCGTCCCTCCGCGTGCCCGTCGCAGATCTTGGTAAGCACCCACAACACCCCTTAAGCTCCCCATCCAATCCCGTAGGTTGTAGAACCGTGGCGTGCGCATGTGTCTCCGGCAAGCCCTCGGCTGCGCCGCTGTCATCGCGCCACCGCGTCAGACCACCTCTAGCCACGACTCGGCGTCGTTAGGATCCCTAGGACCCGTAGATGCCATAGCTAGAACGCTCTTGGCCGAAGTTGAGCCATAGCGCCGCCGCGTCACTCGCCGCCACCTTCGGCCACATCGTCGAGCTGGAGGTAGACGACGACCACGGGCCGTTGGATCAGCGTCTAGATTCGTGCGAGCTAAATGTGGCCAGTGCCTCTGTCATGTGGGCCCTGGACCCACCTGTCCGATTAAGTGGTAGCGCTGCGGGAGGAAAGCACCAGCTCCACGCGGAGGTGCCCCCGTGAAAGCCGCCTTCGGCATTGCCGTCCTGGCCGGCGCAGGCGCGTACGCACGTGGGCCATGCGCCGAAACTGGCGCTGGGCCGCTAAGCCGCTTCGTTCGCCGGCTCGGCCTGAAGGATTTTTGTCCTTTTTCCAGTGATTTAATCATTTATTTAATTACAAAAATAGCTAGGGATTTATTTAAAATGGCTAAAGACTCCCAAAAATTCTAGAAAAATTCAGTTAAATAGTTTAAGCCATTTCTGATTTTATAAAAATATGAAAACTACCTCTGCATTGGAAATGGCACTGTTTAGATGAAATATTAGATTTTCCTATATAGAAAATGATTAAACTAATTCTAAGATAATTTAGGTTATATTAAATCATGAATCTGCCCCTAGATATTCAGTAGCAAAATAAAATGGATAGGTAAATGCGATAATGAATTTAGAACAATTTAAAATTGTGACTCTTGCTTAAATATATTCATAGGAATATTTAGTTGCTAAACCCAACAAATAAATAGCACATTCCCTATGAAATTAATTAAGGAGCTAAATTTAGAAAATATATTAATGAGAGATATAACTTAGGATTACCCTATTTATTTAGTAGAACCTAGTAACTATCAACTCCAATAAACTTTACCCTGTACGTATGTTGAAATTTCTACGAGCTGTCATCGTGTGACGTTCCATAAACCCTAATCGCTCTATTATGACCATATCGTACGATATCGTATTTTGGGGATAACTATATTAATATATAAGGATATTATTACCTAATAGAGCATTAAAACATGCATGGCATATCATATGAGATTTAGATTCGTCAATTGATCTTATGCATTAATGTCGAGGGTAAAGCCTAGGTCATGCATGCATCATGATTTCTGTTTGCATTAATAAGTAATTATTGGTTTGATTGCATGATTTAGACATAGGCGATCCCGAAGGAAGGTTTGGTGACACCGAGGAGGACCATCTACCTTAGCAAGGCGAGTTAACACTTACTCTTTAGATGTTGTCTGTATTAGGGAGAGATTTGCGACTTTACCTAGTGCGGATTAACATCGTTAATATCATGTTCATTACCCAGTTTTCTGCTAACTAATTTGTTTATTATTTAAAATGCATGCTTAATGATCTGTCTAATTGTTAATCATGTAATACTTATACATGCCTGCCCTTGATCTGTTTAGCCTTAATGACTCATTACTCTTGTTAGCCTATGATTAGTCTGGTAATCACTTTAACCCTACCTAATGGGTAAAACTTGCTTAGACTTGCTCAGGCTTTAAAAAATCTTCCGGCAAATCGCCACAGAACGGTGAACCGATATTCACTGGTCATTCATTCTTCTTCATTCACATATGACATGACATATGACAGTTAGGGCTATGTAGTTGCATGTTGGGCTGATTGTGTTTGAGGGTATGGTTGTATGGGATGTCTGTCTGCTTTAGTCGGTTGGGTGGAATAGTCCAAGTATGGTACGGTCGATGACCATGGAAGTAGAGATTGGTTGGTTAGTTGCCCCTAGAGGACACCTATGCCTGGTGCTGGGTTTAGCTAGGGCTTACCTAGGAGGAGCGCGGAGTAACATGCGTAGCGGAGAGATCGCTGCCATCTGAGGGATGGTTCAAACACAACGCTTGGCCATAGTGCGTAGTACGGGTCTTGGATCGCCAGCATTGAGCGCTCTGCAGAGGCCCTCTTGGACCATTCTCGATAGGGACCGACATGGGTCATCACCGAGGGTGATAAAGGCCACACTTCCCCAGGGTGACGGTCGGCTAGTGAGGGCTAGCAACCCCCTAGGCCGAGGTGGGCATGCCATGGCAGGTGTGGTCCACAACAAAATTACCAAATCCTGGTTAGATGGCGGATCTAGCTAGGAAATGTTGGGGCAACTGGAAGAAAGTCAGGTGATCGGTTAAGCTGGTTTGTGTATTTGGTCGAGAGTTGGTCTATTGTGGGTTGGTCGGTATGGTTGGTTGATCAGTTGGGTTTGGGTGCATTATTAAGATGGTAATCCTCAGATTTATATAAACAAGAAAAATTCTAGTTGATGCTAGCAAGGATGATTTCAACATCCTTTAAACCTGGCTTTACGCAAATAAAATAAACCCCTCCACCAAATAAAGCCTTCGAAACACTATGAGCACTAAGGGAAGTGTTAACTAGCCAGCTTTTGGATGATGCTGACCTCGCCTACTTTCATTCTTTAGACGAGGGAATCGAGGAAGACCCGTACGAGTGTCATGAAGATGACGGGCAGGACTTCGGTGGACCTGAAGAGTCTTAGGGGTTGCTCCGGTCGCTAGCAAGACATTTACCCAATAGGAGATTCTTTTGGGTACATATTTTGTGATGGTTGCAGACTCTGAAACATGTTTTGTATATTAAGACGTGTATGGGCCTCCTTACTAAACTCGCCTAAGGGTGTAACTTGGTATGTAATATTCAGGGAATGTATGCTTGTATCGGCTATGTGCTGTTCCGCACTAGTTTACCAATCTAGGGACTGGTGCATGAGATTTCAGACCCTCAAGGTAAGTTAAAATTGAGGGCCGTGATCTCTTTCGTTGTGCTTTTACTAAAAGCACTGGTAAAAGTTGTGATGTGTAGTTTAGAGATAGTATATAGACTATAGATTACCTTGGCATACGCCCAACCACACAATCTGTGATAGATAGTAGGTGGTGACAACACTGTCTATCCTTAGCAGTCCACTAACATTCGGTGGCTTCATGGAGCCTCTCGAGGACGACTGTAATCACCCGAAATTCTTAAGTGAGCAAGTACCGCTGTGCTCCAGTGTAGATAGACTTAGTAGCGGACTATATTACTCTTTAGTTACGTGAACCTAAGAGAAGATCCTCTAAACTCTCTTATCCCTTCATCCTATTAATACCATCTGGATAACGTAGATTCTTGACTGGTCCACTTCTCGTTCCTTATAGATTCAATACCTTGGAATACTCCCAGGTGAAAGCGACATCGGTATTCGTACACTTGCGGATTATTGTTTTAGGTTAAGGACTGCCAACAACGGACCTTCTGCTATCTCCCCCATTTTGGTAAAATATTTTAAAATATAATTTGTCGGACATTTTACCTATAAATATGGTCAACAACAATATTAATTAGCATCATTTCAATACCATAAAAAACTAAACATTGTATGTACAAACGTATTACGTAGATAAAGTGTGTGTGTCTATATATGTGTGTGTATCCTAAACTAACCCTAGAAGTAGCTACACCATTCAAAATAACTATATAATACAATATAAATAACTACAATTATTGCAGCAAGTATCCATCGATCGTTACCACTATCTGCCGTAGCGATCGATGATTAATTCATGTAAGAGTTATGGTTACTTGTGGTATATTTTATAGTTATTTGGTTGGTATATTTTATAGTTACCACCTAGAAGTAAAACAGCATGATCATGTGTGTGTGTGTGTGTGTGTGTGTGTGTGTGTGTGTTTATACAGGTACACTATACTATATCGGGATGTAGCTACACCCTGGTTGGAATTTTCGCTGGAGCAGGTGCAAGCGAACCACGCGCGGCAGGTGGCGCGACAGCGCAGGAACGTGCGGCCGCGGGTGCCCGCGCGGATGTGGCCATGAATTTTTTCGACGAATTCTAAGCTACGGGATCCCGTCCCGAGCATACCGAACGGGACCGGAAAACGACAAAACGACGAGACTGGCTGCTGGCCATTCTTATGCCTTTTTGGAATTAATCCGCAAGGGCACGGATATCGTTGTAGCTTTCACCCGGGAGTATTCCAGGGTATCGATTTCCACGAGTTACGAGAAATGTTCTAGTCTAGAATCTAACTTGATCGAATGGATAATGGTGGTAATGACAGTAATGATGAGAGTGGGATAAGATAATTCGGGTTGAGAGGATCTACGGGTTTTATACTTAGCAAAAGATACCAAATCAGTAACACACAATTGCTACTCTGTATCCGAGCTCAGACATTCACTACCACCCACTCTCCTGAATTGGAATCCTGAATAATTATGATCATTCCGATAGGGCTCAACTGGTCTGCGACTAACGGGACGGATTTCACAAAGTCTAAGTCGGATAATAGGGCTGTCACCACCTATTACCTACCACACGTCCGTTGAAGCAGGTGCCTACCGGCTACTAACTAGTCCAAACACCACGTTTTTACTGAGCAGTAATACGTATCGAGGTCGACACTTCAATACGCACCCCCAATACCTTTAATAATAATTTTTATGTAAACAATTAAGCACAAAGATCTTAGCACTCAAGAAATAGTACGAGCCTAGTACCAACAGAGTAACCATGTATATGAAAGAATTTTGCTTTATTCAACAAATAATTGAGCTAAGTGTTACCGAACATTAGAGCAAAGCTGAACTCGCACCCGAGTTGGCGCCGGAGCACAAGGTGGAAGAGAGCCGACACCTCCGGCATCTCCCCAACACTCAACTCTCCTCTCTCCCTACTTCTACATTTCTAAGTGGACAACCTAGAGCTGAATTCCTCTCACCCTGAGCGTCCTTCGCTCACCCCTAAGCTTTTCCATATCTGACTTTCAGCAGTGGCACCTTGAGCTACCGTGCCGACGCCGCCCATGTTTCAGCCGCCGGTGGACTCCTCGTCGACAGCCGCCTTTGTCCCTCCGCGTGCCTGTCGTAGAGCTTGGTCAGCACCCACAACAACCCCTTAAGCTCCCCGTCCAATCCCGTAGGTTGTAGAACCGTAGCGTGTGCGTGTGTCTCCGGCAAGCCCTCGGCTGCGCTGCCATCATCGCGCCACCGCGTCAGACCACCTCTAGCCACGACTCGGCGTCATTAGGATCCCTAGGACCCGCAGATGCCATAGCTAGAACGCTCTTGGCCGAAGTTGAGCCGTAGCGCCGCCGCGTCGCTCGCCGCCAGCTTCGGCGACGTTGTCGAGCTGGAGGTAGACGATGACCATGGGCTGTTGGATCGGCGTCTAGATTCGTGCGGGCTAAACGCTTAGAGACGCTGACAAGCGGGCCCCACCTGCTAGCCGAAAACCCTATGCGCGTTGGTTAAAACCCGTGGCCGGTGCCTCTGCCATGTGGGCCCTGGACCCACCTGTCCGATTAAGTGGTAGCACCGCGGAAGGAAAGCAGTAGCTCCGCGCGGAGGCACCCCCCCGTGAAAGCCGCCTTCGGCGTTGCCATCCTGGCCGGCGCGGGCGCGTACGCACATGGGCCGTGGGCCGAAACTGGCGCTGGGCCGCTAAGCCGCTTCGTTCGCTGGCTCGGCCTGAAAGATTTTTGTCCTTTTTCCAGTGATTTAATCATTTATTTAATTACAGAAATAGCTGGGGATTTATTTAAAATAGCTAAAGACTCCCAAAAATTCTAGAAAAAATCAAGTAAATATTTTACGCTATTTCTGATTTTATAAAAATATGTAAACTACCTCTGCACTGGAAATGGAACTGTTTAGATGAAATATTAGATTTTCCTATATAGAAAATGATTAAACTAATTCTAAGATAATTTAGGTTATATTAAATCATGAATCTGCCCCTAGATATTCAGTAGCAAAATAAAATGGATTGGTAAATGCGATAATGAATTTAGAACAATTAAAAATTGTGACTGTTGCTTAAATATATTCATAGGAATATTTAATTGCAAAACCCAACAAATAAATAGCACATTCCCTATTAAATTAATTCAGGTGCTAAATTTAGAAAATATATTAATGAGAGATATAACTTAGGATTACCTCATTTATTAAGTAGAACCTAGTAACTGTAAACTCCGATAAACTTTACCCCGTACGCATGTTGAAATTTCTACGAGCTGTCATCGTGTGACGTTCCATAAATCCTAATCGCTCTATTATGACCATATCGTACGATATTGTATTTTGGGGATAACTATATTAATATATAAGGATATTATTGCCTAATAGAGCATTAGAGCATGCATGGCATATCATACGAGATTTAGTTTCGCCAATCGATCTTATGCATTAATGTTGAGGGTAAAGCCTAGGTCGTGCATGCATCATGATTTCTGTTTGCATTAGTAAGTAATTATTAGTTTGATTGCATGATTTAGACGTAGGCGATCCCGAAGGAAGGCTTGGTGACACCGAGGGGGACCATCTACCTGAGCAAGGCGAGTTAACACTTACTCTTTAGATGTTGTCTGTATTAGGGAGAGATTGCGACTTTACCTAGTGCGGATTAACATCCCTAATATCATGTTCATTACCCGATTTTCTGCTAACTAATTTGTTTATTATTTAAAATGCATGCTTAGTAATCTGTCTAATTGTTAATCATGTAATACTTATACATGCCTGCCCTTGATTTGTTTAGCCTTAATGACTCATTACTCTTGTTAGCCTATGATTAGTCTGGTAATCACTTTAACCCTACCTAATGGGTAAAACTTGCTTAGACTTGCTTAGGCTTAAAAAAATCTCCTGGCAAATCGCCATGGAACGGTGAACCGATATTCACTGGTCATTCATTCTTCTTCATTCACATATGACATGACATATGACAGTTAGGGCTATGTAGTTGCATGTTGGGCTGATTGTGTTTGAGGGTATGGTTGTATGGGATGTCTGTCTGGTTTAGTCGGTTGTGTGGAATAGTCCAAGTATGGTACGGTCGATGACCGTGGAAGTAGAGATTGGTTGATGAGTTGCCCCTAAAGGACATCCTGATGGATGATTGAGCCACAGGGTGCCTGGTGCTGGGTTTAGCCAGGGCTTACCCAGGAGGAGCGCGGAGTAACATGCGTAGCGGAGAGATCACTGCCATTTGAGGGATGGTTCCAACACAACGCGTGGCCATCGCGCGGAGTACGGGCCTTGGATCGCCAGCTGTGAGTGCTCTGCGGAGGCCCTCTTGGACCATTCTCGATAGGGACCAGCATGGGTCATCACCGAGGGTGATAAAGGCCACACTTCCCCAGGGTGACGGTCGGCTAGTGAGGGCTAGCAACCACCTAGGCCGAGGTGGGCATGCCATGGCAGGTGTGGTCCACAACAAAATTGCCAAATCCTGGAAAGATCAGTTGCGGATCTAGGAAATGTTGGGGCAACTGGAAGAAAGTCGGGTGACCGGTTAAGTTGGTTTGTGTATTTGGTCGAGATTTGGTCTATTGTGGGTTGGTCAGTATGGTTGGTTGATCAGTTGGGTTTGGGTGCATTATTAAGATGGTAATCCTCAGATTTATATAAACAAGACAAATTCTAGTTGATGCTAACAAGGATGATTTCAACATCATTTAAACCTGGCTTTACGCAAATAAAATAAACCTCTCCACCAAATAAAGCGTTCTAAACACTATGAGCATTAAGGGAAGTGTTAACTAGCCAGCGTTTGGATGACGCTGACCTCGCCTACTTTCATTCTTTAGACGAGGGAATCGAGGAAGACCGGTACGAGTGCCATGAAGATGGCGGGTAGGACTTCGGTGGGCCTGAAGAGTCTTAGGGGTTGCTCTGGTCGCTAGCAGGACATTTAGCCGATAGGAGACTCTTTTGGGTACATATTTTGTGATGGTTGCAGACTCTGAAACATGTTTTGTATATTAAGACGTGTATGGGCCTCCTTAATAAACTCGCCTAAGGGCGTAACTTGGTATGTAATATTCAGAGATTTTATTTAAGCGATGTATGCTTGTATCGGCTATGTGATCTTCCGCACTAGTATACCAATCCAGGGACTAGTGCACGAGATTTCAGACCCTCAAGGTAAGTTAAAATTGAGAGCCAACATCTCTTTCGTTGTGCTTTTACTAAAAGCACTGGTAAAAGTTGTGGTGTGTAGTTTAGAGACGGTATATAGACTATAGATTACCATGGCATACGCCCAACCACACAATCTGTGATAGATAGTAGGTGGTGACAACACTGTCTATCCTTAGCAGTCCACTAACGTTCGGTGGCTCCATGGAGCCTCTCGAGGACGACTGTAATCACCCGAAATTCTTAAGTGAGCGAGTACCGCTGTGCTCCTGTGTAGATAGACTTAGTAGCGAACTACATTTTATTACTCTTTAGTTACGCGAACCTAAGAGAAGATCCTCTAAACCCTCTTGTCCCTTCATCCTATTAATACCATCCAGACGACGTAGATTCTTGACTGGTCCACTTCTCGTTCCTCGTAGATTCGATACCTTGGAATACTCCCAGGTGAAAGCGACATCGGTATTCGTACGCTTGCGGATTATTGTTTTAGGCTAAGGACTGCCAACAACGGACCTTCTGCTATCTCCCCCATTTTCGTAAAATATTTTAAAATATAATTTGTCAGACATTTTACCTATATAATTTGTCAATAACACTATTAATTAGCATCATTTCAATACCATAAAAAACTTAACATTGTATGTACAAACGTGTTACGTCGATAAAGTGTGTGTGTCTATAAATATGTGTGTGCATCCTAAACTAACCCTAGAAGTAGCTACACCATTCAAAATAACTATATAATACAATATAAATAACTACAATTATTGCAGCAAGTAACCATCGATCGTTACCACTATCTGCTATAGCGATCGATGATTAATTCATGTAAGAATTATGGTTACTTGTGGTATATTTTATAGTTATTTGGTTGGTATATTTTATAGTTACCACCTAGAAGTAAAATAGCATGATCATGTGTGTGTGTGTTTACACGGGTACACTATACTATATCAGGGTGTAGCTACACCCTGGTTGGAATTTTCGCTGGAGCTGGTGCAAGCGAACCACGCGCGGCAGGTGGCGCGGCACCGTGGGAACACACGGACGCGGCACAGATGTGGCCATGATATTTTTCGAGGAATTCTAAGCTACGGGATCCCGTCCCGAGCATACTGAACGGTACCAAAAACGACGAGACTGCCTCGCGCGCACGTTGCTGCTGCACTAGTCGCTAGTTGGTTTCCTGTTTGTCCGTCCACTTGTGTTGCTCCCGCGCAAAGCTAGTGGTTAGTCGCATGATTAAGGCTCTGTTTCTTTCAGCTTATAATCAGATTATAAGCTGCAGCTTAAAATTTGTGATTTTTGTAATGGTTATATTTTGAAATATTTTATAGTTATTTTTTCGAAACTTTGCACAATTTGTCTCAAAGATCTCAAAAATATTTTTTCATAATTTTTTTGGCCCTTTAAATCTTCTATAAAACATCACAACCTTTTCAGATTATAATCTAACCGCCGAAAGAAACACAGCTTAAAACAACATCGCACTCCTTCTGATTTTAGATTTTGACAATCTGAGAACTTTTTCATACGAATTTCGTTTTGTGTAAAATAAAATCTTTTATTCATAATAACCCGATACCTAAATTATGATACCCTTTTTGTCGACTGGTGACTAACTGGGGGGGTCACCACTGGCAATGAATTTGTACGAGGGGACGCTATTCAAGAACCAAACCAGATGGTAGCACAAGACCGGGTTATACAGGTTCGGGCCCTCAGCACCGAGGTATACCCTTCTTCCTGTGCTCTGGGATTGTGATTGATCAAGATGCGGGATGCAAGATGAGCAAGGCAATTACAGCGTATGCTCTATGGCCTCTACCCCCTTCCTTTATATAGCGTAGGGGGAGATAGAGTTACAAGGTAGCACGTGATATACGGTACCTAATTCTATTATGCTGTTACATATCATGCATGTGCTGATCTCCTAATTACATGGAGATTGATCATATCCTCGGGAACTTCCTTGGAGTTCAAGGCGCGTGTAACCCGAGTGGTCTTTATCCCTAATCGGCCGACTTGGGTCGTCCCCCATCTGCTCCCTTATGGGCCTTCTAGAGGATACCCGGGGCCCATGTAGTCCACACTTTTGATACCTTTCTCCGATACTGGAACTCGATGATACCATCAACCTGATACCACTGAACTCGATACCCAACCCCGATAATTTTGTTGTGATATATGATACCTTTTTTCCGATACTGAAACTCGATGATACCACCAACCTGATACTACTGATACTCGACACCCAGCCTCGATAATTTTGTTGTGATATATGATACCTTTTTTTTCATACGTCAGTGATACCATGAAACTCAATGATACCACCAACATGATAGCACCGATACCGATTTTTTTTGCATTGTGATATATGATACTCTTATGATACCTTTTTTGATACTGAAACTCGATGATACTACATATACCTATACTACAACTTTTGACACTGCTCCAACTTTGATATTACAATTTTGATACATGATACTACATATCTGATACTCCAATTTTTTATACTACATACATGACACTCCAACTTTGATACTGTAACTTTGATACTGCTCCAACTTTGATACACTTTGATACTACAACTTTGATACATGATATTACTAACCTAATACCTTTTATGACTAACTTTGATTTGCAATACTTGATGGCACTCAAGATTCATCGATATATTAAACTGAAACTTGTTTGATACCTTTATGATACCTTCAAAAAATTTACCTTTATCATGATATCTAACATGAATTTTATATGATATGTTGCACTATTTTTTTGCTATGGTACCGTCATTTTTTAGTTGATACCTTTGTGTAAATCTAAATTTGATACTTAAAATGTTGGTGGGAAATTCAAATCTGATTTGGTAAAGAGAACACAGCAGGTCACAAACGCCGGCCGCCTCGGAAAAACGCTAACGACGCATGTTGTTTTTTCTTTGAGAAGTGCGCAAAAGGAATCGGCGAGCCGGCGCAACGTTCCCTATTTCGTCGTTTTGCCGCGCTGTGGAATTGGGGACAAGCGCAGCTATTAGTTTTGTCGCTGTCCTATACTGTCCCAATCCGGCTGGGACGGGATACCGTGATGTAGTGTCACCCCTACAAAATGGATGCTTCGGATGAACATGGACGCTATATGCAAGTTTTCTCCTCAAATGCAAATAAAGAAAAACATAGCATAATTTTTTATTACTTATTTGACTTATTGAACCTATTTATCTATTTACTCATCTTTGTATATTTTAAAGTAATTTTTTAATTCATATTTTTTCTATATCAAAGGCCTTTCTAAAAGTTCTAAAGCATAAGTAAAACGAAGTGCACCATGACGTACATCTTTTAATCTCTATGGATAATCTTTCAATTTTGGTAATCGGTGTACAAAATCTAGTAAGTTGTATTAATAGAGATAGATATCAAGAATTTGGGGAACTTCTTTTAAGAAAATAATAAATATCAGTTATATTTCAAGGTTGGTCCTGCAAGTATTGGTTGGTTTGTAAAACTCAATATTTAGGTGATATTTCTCGTGAAGGTACATAACACACATTTGTGCCTCACACTGTAAGCTTAAAGTAGATCCAGTAGAGGACCCAAGATCGATCGTATCAAGCCCCAGGCTGAAAATTAACATACTAAAATCTAGCAACATCTCTAACACTAACATCTAACTCGCTAAGGATTGGCAACAATATTTTCCGATCGAGATGCACACCAAGGCTATCCATTGGGCTCGTTCCAACCGTTTCTACCAGAGATTGTTTGGACCGTGGTTGAGCTTCGTAATAAGATGCCAATGATCTCTCTTCATTCTCTATCCCTAAGAACCGTAAATTCTTATATGAATGAGCATAGCATATTAAACAAACTATACAATAATACAACTTACAAGACCCCATATGCGATGTGGCCTCACGTACGTGAATTGGGCTTGCTTTTGCTAACCAGGCCATTAAGAAATAGATACTGTTAACTGTTGTGCACTTCGGTTGGATTGGCATCCACTATTTGGGGTAGGGGTGGGAAAAAAAAATCCTAAAACCGAAAAACAGAACCAAACCGAACCGAAAATACTTAAATAATTGGTTATTTCGGTTTTTGGTATTAATTTTGGTAGCGATTTTTAGAAATTTCGTTTTTTCGGTTTGGTATCGGTATCAGCTCGCCAGAAAACCGAAATACCAAAACTACCGATCCTCCCTTGATTGCTTTGGGCCTCCGGTCTCCTCAAACCACGAACGGCCCAGCGCAGCGACCCATGGCTCCATCCACCCATCGCTCCTCCACTCTCCACCACGAGTCCAGCAGCCCAGCCAACTGCTTCGTCGCCTCAAAACCCTCGCTCCCTCTCAACTTTTCCAGCGCCGGCCGCCGGCCGCCAACTCCATGTCGCGCCACCTCCCAGTCGCCTCCCCCTGTGGCCTTTCTGGCTCGTCGGTTGGATTGGCATCGACTATTGGGGGCAGGGGTGGGCAAAAAAAATTCCCAAAACCGAAAAACCGAACCAAGCGAACCGAAAATACCGAAATAATTGGTTATTTCGGTTTTCAGTATTAATTTCGGTAGCGATTTTTAGAAATTTCGGTTTTTCGGTTTGGGATCGGTATCAGCTCGTCAGAAACCGAAATACCAAAACTATCGATCCTCACTTAATTGCTTTGGGCCTCCGGCCCCCTCAAACCATGAACGGCCTAGCGTAGCGGCCCATTGCTCCATCCACCCATCACTCCTCCACTCTCCACCATGAGTCTAGCGCCCCAGCCGACTGCTTCGTCACCTCAAAACCCTCGCTCCCTCTCCACTTTTCCAACGCCAGCCGCCAGCCGCCAACTCCATGCCGCGCCACCTCCCCGTTGCCTCTCTGGCTCCCCGGATCGCCCCCTCCTCCCCGTCACCTCCCCCCATACGGTGTCCCCAACAGGAGCAACGCTGCCGCCTCACCTCACCATTCGCTTGGTGCGTCAGGAACTGCGATGCAGCGGTGAATAGGGGGAGGGAGCTCAACGTTGGCAAGGATCTAGTCGCGCTGGCGCTAGCACGGAAGGGGTCAGCATTCCTCGGGCTTGCCGCTACGTCGGGCTTACCTCAGGTTGGAATCTCCCTTCTACAAGCTTCGATCCATATCCGATACACATTCTTCCTTTGGGGATTTAGGTGGTTATTCCCTATTTGTGGGTAACTTTGGTAATACCGAACTATCGAACCGAATTAATTCGGTATATTCGGTTTCGGTAGTAAAAATTTTCCCAGAAATTTCGGTAGCCACTTCTTGTATACCAAATTTTTTTTATACCAAAAATACCGACCAAAATACCGAAAAAACCGAATGCCCACCCCTAATTCAAAGTATTCCTAGCCTTCTACTACAAATCCCACGTCCTGGACTCAAATCCCACCCAGCTATAGGCCTGAATGATATTGTGTCCATCAAGATGACTAGTCTCCTCCTCTCTAGTGCTTTGTGCAGCTCAGCATGCTTCCACTGTAATCCTTAATATTAGAGTTGGTGTCGAACATGTGTACGAGTAGGTTACAAGGGCTCTGTGTTGTAATAGGCAGGGTTGGCTTAGAGTAGCAGTCGAACTCTTGCCTGGCCTCCACTATATAAAGGGAGGCGACTATGGCGTAACCATTGAATGATTTTGTAACGGCTTAAGCTCGCAGGAGGTCGTGGCCAGCTTGTGGCCGCGAGCCATGGCGGCTGGCTGCGTTGTTGGGGTGGGGCGCCCACAATCATTGCCCCATAGATGTAGCATGAGAGGTGAACTGTGTTACAAAATATCATGCCTCCGATGTCGTTTCTAGATCGCGTCATATCCGGTTTTCTAACACTTAACGCGGATGACTAGTGTTCTTGTAGACGCCCTCGCTATTGTTCATCGTTTTCTTCACTCTACCATGTGAGCACCACGCCCACCATACCTAAACTGTCGTCCACTACTCTTCGATGTTCCCATAGCCAAGCGAGGAGGTGCCGCCGCCACTAGTTCCTCTAATATACACTTTTGCTTGTTCAAGCTCCTACCATAGCATGTTTTTAAAAGTACTGTTTTAACTTTTTTTCTTGACAGAGTAATTTTCTTTATAGTGTAGTGTAAAGTATGAATGGAAAATATTTGGTGCAAAAGATTTCCCAATGCACAAGTGCAAAAAAACATATCTTGACCCTTGGATCTCATCTCAGTGGTCTAGCTAAAACATAGGCATGCAAAACAATTATTATGTTTTTGCACACAAGTGCATAAATGGGAGAGAGAGTTCCACCTCAGTGCATCTGGATTGTATAGGTTGGATTTAATGGACCATGCTGAGTTTTTGCACTTGTGTACTGAGAAATCTTTTGCACCGAATATTTTTCCAAGTATGAAAGAAAAAAGATAGATGAAAGGAGTAGCGAATAATGTTAAAGAGAAAAAAATTTAGAGTAGCCTGTATGTGGATGCTTTAAGCCTACGGGGTGTAGACCTAACTGGATGAACCTTCACGCCGAGGCATCGAAGCAGAACACAGCAACAGATGGATGATCCACGGATTAGGCGGTTAGGCCCATGAAGGGAGAGTCAACAGACAGCAGATGGCCGGATAGCGAATTCCAAAAAATAGGGAAGCCATTTTTATAAGTTTGACCAGATAGTAATAGTACTGCTGGTGAAAACGGAGCGGATACGGACAGATAATGATTTTACCATATCCGTATCAGCTTTTTTTTAATCGGATACAGATACGGATGCGGATAGTATTAAAACGAATCGGATATTAAATCGGAAACGGATATTAATAAAACGGATAGTACCTGAAATCACATAATAACCAAAAACAAAAACAAATATTTTTTAGATATTATGTATACCGTAATAAACTTTGGATTATCATAATAATATTGCCCATAACACAACAACTTAAGATAACAAAAGTGCACATATAGTTTACACATTGAACATACATGATGACGGATGATACATTGATCACATATGGACATTTGGTAAGTAGCTGGTGCCTGACGGCTAACGGCCTGGTGAGGTGGGACGTGAGGTGTTAGGCTTGCTTAGTCATGGGCCTGGCCGGTATTGGTTTACAAGCTGTTGGGCCTCAACCTAGTTTTAGGCTATTATCCAGTTAGATATCCATATTGCAATTTTATTCGGATATCCAAATTACAATTTTATCAGAATATTCGTATCCGCTCCGTCTCCGTATCCACCTAGATATATCCGGATAATTATTCGTATCCGTATACTAGAATTTCATGTCATTTTTTAAAATGCGGATATCGGATACGGTTCGGATATTATCCACTCTGTTTTCATCCCTAAATAGTACTCCACATTCTAGGATTTGAATCTCTTTTACAAAAGGATTTGAATGTTGATAACTCGAAATGTGTCGATAGATACACTTTATTCTCTGATTTGGCTGGGTTTTTGTCTGATCGATATATCCTCTACATGCGCATACATGATACCCACGTCAACAACGTAATGAGTCGAGGAAATGCGACTTGAAGGCGTCCATGTGATCCGGGTGCAGGGACACGGACGCCTGCACGCCGCCGCCGCCGCCCTTGCCGGCGACGAGCACCACCTGGCCGTCGTGGTTCATCGTCACCAGCTCCGTCCTTCTCGGCGCGCCCCACCCGAAGTCCGCCGCCTCGTACGCCGGGAACCTCGTCGACCCGGTCATGTTCACCAGCCGCTCCAATGGGACCCGCCCCGCCAGGTCCATCCAGTCCCACCCGGCGAGCGGCGCCTCCGCCGAGCGGCGCACCTCCGCCTGCACCCCCGCCGCCGCCGCGGCGAGGTCGCCGGCGAGGAGATCCCGCGCCGCCGCCTTCGCAAGACACCCGGAGATGCACGTCCCGAAGAAGTGCTCCCCGACGGGGGGCTCAATGCCGGGGCGCCCGCGGCAGTCAATGAAGAAGAAGAGGTAGACCTCGTCGTCGCCGGCGACGACGGTGGGGTGCTTGCACTGCACAAAGGACACCCAGGCGAGCGCAGCCACGGCCACGAAGGCGGACGGCGGCGGGCCGCCGGCGCCGGCGATGCGCCGCTTCAGGCGCTGCATCTGCGGCCCCGTGATGGTGAACGTCCGGCGGGAGAGGTTCGGGTGGACGAGGAACTCCGCCACCGCGGCCTGCACGCATGTGTTCGCGCCAATAATATTAAAATATGTTTTTTTTAGAAAAAAGAGAAGAATGTACAATTCTTGAATGGGCCGTGATTAATGGGCTAAATTAGGCTTGCTTCTAGCAACTAGGGCCTGTTTGGTTCGTGAATAAAATTGCCACATCTAAGGTTAGCAGTCTGCCTAAGGTTAGCAAATGTGTGACGGTGAAAAACACCGCCTCATCTTAGGCAAAAAAACATGATGAGAATGCACTGCTAGCTGTCTAACTTTGTCTGGCACGCCTAACCTTAGTAACGAACCAAACACCTGCCTTAGCCACCACGGCACACCTAAACTCAGGCGTGGCAAACTGGCAATGTTAGGTAGCGAACCAAACAAGCCCTAAATTGAAAAGCCGCCAAAAGTTTTGCTATACTGGGCCTCACCTACCTATCCAGCTGGCCCATTTGGCCACGTCATTGTAAATGCTCTACTCCCTCCGTTTCAAATTAGGTTGTTTGACTTTTTTAACATGTACTTTGACCACTTGTCTTATTCAAATAATTAGTGAAAATATGAAAAAAAACTCAAGTCATTATTAAAGTATCTTTTATGATAGACTAAATCATAACAAAAATAAATTATAATTATAAATTTTTTTGAATAAGATGAGTGGTCAAAGTACGTGTCAAAAAAGTCAAAAGACCTATAATTTGGAACGGAGGGAGTACATCGACCTAAGATACATTTGAAGAAGAAAGCAACTGGTGAACGGTATCATTCAAATGATACCCACAATGCGATATCACATCTTCACCTTCCTCCACGACACCATTTGGACTCCAGATAAAAAGATATAAAAATGAGAAATTTAATTACAAAATAATCAATTGCATTATTTGTCTCGGTACCCACTAGCTAGCTAGCAGCCGAGAAACGCACGCTGCAAACGCAGGATGGGCGGGAGCGCGTGAGGCGGACATCCAACGGCTGGATCTTGTCCCGTCCGTGCGCGCGGCCGACGGGATCCCGTATAGAAGCATTTCTGTACTTTAACCAACATATCATGATAGGTTAACTGGTACATTACTTCAACTATTTTAAACTATGCTTGTGTTAAACTATTATATAAATTAGATTAATTAACTATTTCCTGTGATGTGTCTAACCTCATCTATAGTTAAACTTGTTGAGGAATCTCGCTACCGGGTGTAGTCCGAGGTATAAACATGGACAAACAATCACAGAGAAAGATCAAAACACAGGGGACACAGAGATATAGGTTGGAGTTTCTCTTTATTATTTCCAAGATCTGTTATACGACTAGGTGCTCAACCTCTTCTTTTATAGTAATGCTTAGGGTTTAGCCGTTTAGGCCAGGTCCAATGTGGGACCCACCGTGGGGGGAGCCACCAGCCGGCCCTAGCCAGCAAGATGCATATGCCTCATTAAAACTCCATCCAAAAACCTAGTGGAAAAAAAGGATTGGAGAAAGAGTACATAGATAACATACATTTGTCATGCGCACGATTTGCCTCATTAAAAACCTTATGTAAGAAAACTTCAGGAAAAAACTCATCAAAAGAAAAAGAGTACAAATCACCTAACATTGCATTCAACCTTCTAGGTTGAGTTAGGTACTATGGCTTCATGCCAAAGTTTTAATTCAGGGCGTGTGAAGTATCTCTCCCTGAATTCAGCACTTCTTTGAGTCTGATCATTCCAGTGCCTCTAACACATCTTTCAAAGGAGGCAGTAGGCAATGACTTAGTGAATAGGTCCACCAAATTCTCGAAGGATTTGGTGTGCTGGATCCTTATTTCATTCAACTTATGCAGTTCATGCGCATAAAAAAACTTGGGGTCGATATGCTTAGTAAAATTACTTTTCACATAACCCATTTGCATTTGTGCAACACAAGCGGCATTATCTTCATAAATAATTGTAGGGGTTTTTCTCAATTGGTAATTCACATGAATGTAGAATGTGTTTCACCATTCTTCTCAACCATGCACATTCACGAGATGCTTCATACAATGCAATGATTTCTGAGTGGTTTATGGACGTAGCCACCAGCATCTGCTTGGTCGATTTTTATGACATTGCAGTGCCACCACATAGAAAAACATACCCAGCTTGTGATTTACTAGAATGCGGGTCCGAAAGGTACCCAGCAGCGGCATAACCAACAATATTCATATCTTGGTTCTTTCTGTAAAACAGGCCAACATCAATGCTTCCATGGAGGTATCGAAAGATAACCTTTATTCTGTTCCAATGCCTCTTTGTGGGCGCTGCACTGTATCGAGCCAACGTGTTCACGACGAATACAATATCAGGCCGTGCACTGTTAGCAAGATACATGAGTGTTCCTATTGTACTCATGTACGGGACTTCCTATCGAAGAATTTCCTCCCCCTCTTTCCTGGGTCGGAAGGGGTCTTTATCTTTCTACAAAAATCTCCCTATCATAGGGGTTCTGCACGAATATGCTTTGTCAAAACCAAACTTTCCTAATACTTTCTGAGTATAGGTAGCCTGATGTAGCAAGATCCCATGAGGGCAATGCTCGAGCTGCAAGCCTAAGCAATACTTAATTTTACCTAAGTCATTCATTTCAAACTCAGACTTCAAGTAAGAGCATGCTTCTTGAACTTCTTCATTTGTCCCGATGATATTCAGATAATCTATATATACAGAGATTATGTAAAATTGGTTCGGGGATCGCCGTATAAATACAAAGGGACAATCTTCATTATTTGCGTAGCCTTTCTTGCAGAGAAAGTCACTTAAGTGATTATACCACATCCTCCCAGACTGTTTTAGTCCATATAGAGACTTCACAAGTCTTACACTATATAGATTTCTTTTGGCTCTATCGTCATTCGGGACGGGGATACCTTCAGGTACCTTCATATAGATTTCAGAATCTAAATTACAATAAAGATAAGCGGTCACAACATCCATCAATTTCATTCTTAAGTTCATATTAACTACTATTGAGATAAGATATCTAAAGGTAATGGTGTCCATGATCGGTCATTGTCAATTCTAGGACGTTGACTGAAACCTTGAGCTACCAGCCTTGCTTTGTATCTTACGACTTCATTACTTTCATTTCTCTTGCGAACAAAGATCCACTTGTACTCTACAGAGCGTATGTGGTTTGGTGTACGGCATACAGGCCCGAACACTTGTCTACTGTTCAGGGAGGTAAGTCCTGTAGTAATTGTCTTTTCCATTCTTCCCAATCCAGCCTTGCTTTACATTCAGCCAGAGATGTAGCCTCAGGATCATTTTCAATGATGGAGGCAATTTTCTTTGTATAGTAAATATCGATTATGACTGTGGCTCTATTCATTACTTCCCTAGATAATTCATTGTTTATGGTCATTTCATCATGGGTTGCTTCAGAAAATTGTTTACCTTGCTCTTCACCGCGTATTTCCATAGCGGCAGCAAGTTTCTTTAGTTTATTATAGCCGATGTATGCGCTCACATTTGTTTCGGTATTATGCACAGGTTCTTGCTATGGAACATTCTCTGGTTCATGCAGGGAACATTCAAGTCTGGGAGGGCCTCGCTAGCAGGCTCCTTACCAGTACCGGGTCTCAACCGGCTCCCCTTCTCATGGCGGGGTGGTTTTGTGACTGGTTGTGATAAGCTCTCCTTCCCTCTTTTCCCCAGGCTCCCTACTCTTTTCTTAGGTTGAAGTAACCAGACTCCCTGATCTTTTCTTAGGCCTTTGAGTAGGTTGTGGGGTACCTTCTATTTACTTTGGTACTGCAACCCTCTCTGGTACATTGCGTGCTGGCACATGCGACTTAATCACTCCCTGCAAGTCACAAAAGTGATCAGGCAGTGCATTTGCTAGTTTATTCAAGTCTAAGATCTTCTGGACCTCACCATTTGCTTCACTAGTGCAAGGGTCTAATACTGCCGCACCGATTGCTTGCCAGGTGATTTCTCGGCATTCATCTTCTGGTGGCTTATTCTCTTCCCCTAATGACGGGAAATTATCCTC
The DNA here is from genome assembly GCA_005191435.1 of Raddia distichophylla. Lineage (NCBI taxonomy): Eukaryota > Viridiplantae > Streptophyta > Magnoliopsida > Poales > Poaceae > Raddia > Raddia distichophylla. Next base: position 29,741 of record SPJY01001703.1, read on the forward strand.
GTCAAATATGCAGTCAGCGAACCGAGCCGTATGCAAATCTCCAGTCATGGGTTCTAAATATCGGATTATTGAGATACTCTTATATCCAACATAAATCCCAGATTTTCGGAGAGGGCCCATAGTTGCACGCTGTGGGGTGGTATAGGTACATATACCTTGCAGCCAAGTTTTCTTAGATGCGAGATCTTGGAGATCATGCCCTGCGCTAGTTGCATAGGTGAATGGATGTTGTTTGCCGATGGTCTATAATTGATGAGATTTAATGCATGAAGGACTGCATGTCCCCAGCAAGAGGTCGGTAAGTTAGATTGGAAGAGAAGTGGTCGGGCAATGAATTTAATTCTCTTAATCAATATCTCTACTAGCCCGTTCTGCGTATGAATGTGCGGTACCGAGTGCTCAAGGTGAATCCCCGATGTAGTGCAATAATCATCAAAAGCCTTGTGCATCGGGGAACACATTTCTAAGGTGGATAATCTGTGAGATTAGCTTCGCGAATGGATTTGATGTTATACTCGGGAAACACATTTCTAAGGCGGATAATCTGCGAGATTAGCTTCGCGAACGCGTGATTCCTCGTCGAGAGTAAACTCATGTTCGACCACTTCGAGGAAACGTCAATAAGCACCATAAAGTACCGAAACGGCCTGACAGGGGCTGAATGGGGGCCACATATGTAACCTGAATCCGTTCAAGGAAAGCGGGGATTTCATCTCTAACCTTCTGGACCGATGACCTAGTAACCAGTTTTTCGGTGTCACAACTGGTGCACACAAAATCTTCATAATTCGAAAAATTTCTAACACTAATACCATGGCCTTGCGAATTATTCATCATTCTAAGACCGGGGTGGCCAAGTCTGCTATGCCAGAGGGAAAAGAGTTCAGAGCTCCTAAATGTCGTCTTCAGGGAGGTGAACACTGCTGGTGCTCTAATGCTAGTGTGGTATAGCCCAGTTTCTAAGGAGGCGAACTTCTCGAGAATTCGCTTCTCACATCCGTTGTGCTGTACAATGCATAAAAATTCATTGTCATTTTCTTCTATGGTTTCTACGTAAAATCCATTGGCACGGATGTCGCGAAAACTTAATAGTGTTCGAGTGGATTCAGGGTATAATAATGACTCTTTCATTTCAATGATAGTTCCCATAGGCAAAATTATAGGTGCCCTTCCTGAGCCTACAATGCAAGTGTCGCTTCCAGCGATAGTGGTGATACAACCAGTATTCTTCGAGATAGACTGAAAGTACTTCGATTCTCATGATACTATTCGTAGTACCACTATCCACAATGCATAATTCCTCCATGTGGACGCCACACAAATATATATAGTTGCAATCAGGTAATGGCACAACCACATATGCAAAGCATATTAATTCATGCAAAATTCAAAATACTTTAAATTCAATCATACTGAAATTCAGGGTTCTTCAAGACCAACCACAAGAATATGCTCTCCTAGAGCTTACAATGCAAGGGAAATTCTAAATAATTTATTTAAATGTTTTCTAACGCAACCACTCTAAGATAATAGCAGCGACAGGCTGCAAGAGAGAATACTAGATGGACTCGGTGAACATTGCGTCCACAGTCTGCCGGATGTCGGAGTCATCAAAGTGATCTATCTTCATGGCGCCTTCAGTGACAAGGCCAGGAGGGGGTAGTCGGAGAGATGCCAGTTCCTCCCCGAGGAGATCATCCTCTTCAAAATAGTCTTCCGGCTTGGTTTTCTCAACTTGAAGCTCTGCTAGGTGCACTTCAATGGGGCGTTTTTTCTTGGCCTGATGTGCCGCGACCACTTCCTTGGGCTCACGGTAGATTCTAGACCAACGCCCCTTCAGGCCGCAGCGATAGCATGTTTGGTTCTGCTGGCCATACGGCTTGCGCGGCCCCTAATTACCAGACTTGTCAGTTGCTGCCCCTTTCTTTCCTTTGCCTTTCTTGCCCTTCTTATTGGGCTTCTTCACCTTGTAACTATTGGCATTAATTTCAGTGCCATTCGGATTTCTTGGTGCTTGGGACTTCAAATTCTTCATCAAGACATTATCATGAGTTTCAGACACCATCATCATGTCGATGAGAGTGCTATACTCCTCAATGTTGTCCTGGCGGTAGCTGCGGGCTAGCTGAATTTCATTGGGATGGAAAGTAGAGAGGGTTTTCTTAATCTTCTCTTGCTCAGAGATAGGCTTGCCACAGAGCTTAAGATTGGTGCAAATGCGATGCAACGCAGAGTTATAATCAGCAACAAATTTAAAGTCGGCCACTCTCAGGCGATTCTAGTCCTGCTGGGCTTGTGGGAGAATTGAATACCTCAACCTCTCAAAGCGCTTGCAGAGAGCGTTTCACAGCTCCAAGCGACGTGTCACTGCCACGCACTCACTTTTCAGAGTCGGTGACAAGTGGTGCCTAAGGAAATGCAGGGCCTGATAATTTTATTCGGACATCTAATCTTCGCTTCTTTGACGGCGGTACCGTGGCGACATTGATGAATAGTTACCGTCGTTGCAAGACATGGCTTCTCTAGGTTGAACTTGTTAGACAATTACGCTACCGGGTGTAGTCCGAGGTTGCCTAGCAGTGCGTAGATCGTAGACGACGAAGAACAATCACATATGAACATGAAGATGTAGCAGAGGAAGTATTCTTTATTGCTTTTCTCGTGTGTACATAATAGATTGAAACCTCTCCTATTTATGCTTGGTGCTAGGGTTTCGGCTAGTCCATATAAGTGGGTCCCACCCCTTAGCTGTGCTGGGCCCAAGGCCGACCCGTGCTCAGGTGTGGTTCCTCAACACTCCCCCTTGGATCTTGCTGCGTGATGCATATGCCCCCAAAAACTCCATAAAAACCTAGTGGGAAAAATGTTGGAGAAAGAGTACATAGCATACGCTTGCTGTGTGCACGGATTTGCCTCGTTAAAAACCTTACGTGAGAAACTTCTTTGAAAACTCACTTAAGGGAAAAAGAGTACAGATCCACCCAACGTTACTTCAAATTCATATATTCATTCATTCAAGTTGGGTACTCGAACTTCGTGTTCAAGATTTTAATTCATAATATGTGAAGTTTCTCCCCCTGAATTCTGCACTTCTCTAAGTCTTCTCATTCTAATTCCTTTCACGCATCTTTCAAAAGATAGATGCAGAGAGTGACTTATTAAATAAGTCTGCTATATTCTCAATTGACTTGATGTGTAGAAAACTGATTCTTTTCTTGGGGTTCAAATACTTAATAGATTTCCCTTCACATATCCAGTCTGCAATTTGTGCGACACATGCTGCATTCCTTTCATAGATGATAGTAGGGGTTCATTCAACGTGCAATCCACATGACTGAAAATGTGGAATGAACTACTTCTCCAAAGCCATGCATATGCATAATAGGCTTTATTCAATGTTATGATTTCTGAGTGGTTTGTCGACATTGACATAAAAGTCTGCATTGACAACTTCTATATAATTCCAATTCTTACCACATAGGAAACATATTCATATTCATATTTTGGTTACTTCATTCCAAAATTTCTCTTTCTCCGGAGGTATCGGGAGATGTCCTTGCTTTTTTCAAATGCCCTTCTTGTGCTCTGCATTATACCAAGTTGATAAAATTAACGGTAACTGCAACGTACAGCCGGCAAATGCATTGTACTGCCGTATGTTATTCACGAGGTATATGAGCCATTCAAATTCTAATACATAATTTCATGTTTCTAGACATTCTCCCCCTCATCCCTAGGTCTGTATAGGTCTAGGTCTGCAAAGATTGACCGACCAACCATTGAGTTTTAATGGGTACACCTTCTCAAAATCAAACCTTTACAACACGATCAACGTGTAGGTTGACTGGTGTAGCGAGATTCATTTGGCATATACTCAAGGTGTTAACCCAAGCTGCAATGGCCAATCCATTTATCTCTTTCTCATACTTTAAGTATGTGCTTTATTCTTTTCTTCAGTATGTCTGGTAATATAAAGAATTACACTATACAGATTTCTATTTACTCTATCTTGGTTCAGGACAATGATACTCATGTATCTTCATATATAAGTCCATCCAAGTCTCTTTCCAGTTACAACATCCTTTCAATTCATTTTCTTTCTCAACTTTCAGTTGACTACTGCCATTGAGATTAAGAGTATCTAAAGGTTACACCACCCATGACCGGGGAATAAGTTTCTTCGTAATCAACGCAAAGGCGTTGAGCGAAACATTGTGCTACTAGCCTTGCTTTGTACCATACCACTTCATTTTTCTTCACTTCTCCTTACGAACAAAGGCCCACGGGGCATACACGAGGGAATGTGAGGCGCAGACGCCTAAGCACTTCTCCTTTGTTCAGAGAAAATAGTTCTGCGGTGATTGCCTTCTTTCATTCTTTTCGGTCCAGCCATGTCTTACACTCAATAAGAGATGCAGGCTCAGAATCGGGTTCAATTGCTTTGACAATCTTCTTTGCAAAATATATGTCGACATTGGCTGTGGTTCTATTTAATATATTCTTGTAGTGCACAGAATTTATGGCCATTTCTTCATAGGGTGCTTCGTGCACATGTGTTTTATGCACTATCACTTGCTCTGCACCGCTATTTCCCAATCACGGGAGCAAGGACCTTTAGATGGTTGCCGATGTGCGCATTTCGTCTGCACGCCCTTCGGCACGCTCTTTTGTATGTCTTCCGGCTTCTTCTTTAATTCTTTCTTCTTTTACCGGTAAATTCAAAACTGGGAGTGCCTCGCTAGCAGGCTGCTCACCGGCGCCAGGTCTCACTGGCTCCCGTTCTACTTTCTATGGGGCATTTCTATGATCGGTTGTGGCAAGCTCTCTTATCCGTTTTTCTCCAGGCGTCCTCGGATACTTGGGATTCGAGTAACCAGATTTTCTGTCCTTTTCTTTGAGGCCTCGGCACAGAATGAGGGATACCTTCTATGGTATTTCACCCCTCTCTGGTGCATTATTGTCAGTAATACGACTTGATCACATCTTTCAAATCACAAAAATGATTAGGCAGTTCATTTGCTAATTTCTTAAATGCTTTAAAATTCATACTAGTGCGGTTAATGCGCGGAAATGCATTAGTGGTGTCTGAGGTTAACCACATATTTTTTCGGCATTCTTCTTTTCAGAGTTCTATTTCTCTCCCAAATGACGAGAAATGATCCTCAGTCATTGTTAAATTCATTGCAAGTGTGGTATAGGTACATAAAACTTGCATTTAAAATTAGGAAATTTCTTTTCTTTGCACTAGTCGGATGTTGTGGGACTACGTGTCCCTTATATTAATTGATGAGGGCTGCTAATCGGGCTTCTATTTCATTATTTAATATATGACAATTCAACAAGTGCGGCCGGACATCTCTAGTCCATGACGCTTGGACATGAGATATATAGTGCTCTTCTTTGGTATTCAATACAGTTCAATGATCATCGATCAGTTAGCATTGTCCTTCTTATTTAGGACTTCATACTGATGATCAAATAATATATTTTTTTAATTCTTATGATCTGCGAGATCAGCTTCACGAACATGTGGTTTGTGTAGAGAATAAACTCATGCCTTACCACAAGGAAGCAATTATGAGCACTAAAATGTCGTTAAGTGCCCTTGGCAAGGGCTACATACGGCCGCGAACCTCTCCTAGATGCATTCTAGGCAAGAAGAAAACTCGACTTAACCTTTAATAGGAGAGTGCCCAGTTCTTGATTCAGAAAATTCTTATACTAATGCTATGTTCTTGCGAGTTGATTGTACCTCATCTTTTTTATAATTGAGATGGCAATTCTGTGATGCCAGATGGAAGAGATTAGAGCTTATAAATGCATTCTAATGTAGTATAGCCCAAATTCAAATGGAGGGGAAAATTCTAATATTCTTTGCTCACATCCATCATGCTTCATAATGCATAACAATTCTTTGCCGATCTTCATTGGTCTTAACGCGGAAACCGTCGAGATGGATGTCTTTCAAACTTAAGAGAGTTCAAGTGAATTCCGGGTAAAACAATGTTCTTTAAAGTGCGGATGTAAGACCCATAGAATTTATGTCGTCTCTTAAAATTCTATTAAAATTCTATTGGTGTTGTTAAACTACCAACAATTCATATCTTCATAGGGCACTACACTAGTTCTATTCTTAGTTGCAATCAGGCAATGGCAATATTCATAGTTCATATGATTCAAATATTGATTGTAACTTCAAAGTATATATTGGAATATAGGATAAATTCATAATGAACATGAGAATTAAGGTTTACTCTTCGAGAGTTTCAATTTTTTCTTTCAAATAGTATACTCTTCGAGAGCTTCAAATTCTTCATACTAAAATTCATAAAATGTCTATTAGCGACCACAATCTACAGGGAGAATGCTAATTGTGCAACTCCTGCATAGTTAAATGCTACAATTATACACTTTCTCTTAGCGTCAATTCTATTTGTCGAGATCTTCTCTTCTTTATCCACTTCTTGTGGCTTCAATACGATTAATGGGCATGCAAAGGTGTTTCTTTGTAAGTGTATTCTATCAAAAGGTTTCTTTTCTAGCCACAGTGAGACACCTCTACTATTTTGAAATTCTTTCGGTCTAATAAGCCACAATTTCATCAACAGGTTTGCCGCGAATCTTCGACCAATGCCCCTAAATGTCACATTTATAGCACATCTTGACCCAGTGGTCATGTGGCTTGTATTATGTGATTTTATTCTTGTATTCTGTGTCACTTGGACAATGGACTTTCTTTTCTAGGTCAATTTCTACAATTTTCTTTCTTTCCAATTTTCCAACGAATGGGCTTTTCACCCCTAGTAGCTGCTTTAATTTCACTGAGGTGAAAAGTGGGAGGTACTATCCCCTCGTTTGTGATCTTGTCACATAGAGAGGGATCGTATAAATTCTATGCATATTGAGTTGTACTCGGTCATAATTCTATAGTCTGCAAACCTTATGTGCACCAAATCCTGTTATACTTGTGGCAGGATAGCATGCTTAAGCTTCGTAAGCCACTTCCAGAGTGCAGCATATAGCATCAATGTGCTCCCCCTCAACCATGCATGCAAAAATTTGGTAAGGAGGTGGTGCCTAAGAAAGTGCAGTGCTTTCGTTCTGCTTACCGGTAGATTTCTTTCTCTTACAGGGACCTAAACCGATTGACAGTGTTGGGTTTCTAGGGACCCAATACAATCATCATGTCCTATGTCCAAGTGAGATAATTCAGGCCACAAGGGGCTAGTTTCTTAAATTCATAAATTATGATACCCGACAATTTCATATTTCAAAAATTCATTTATAAGATTACGATAAGTAATCTAGTGAAGAGAGTGGTACTAGATACACTTCATTAATAAATTCTCGTGTATATCCAATATTCCTACTTGTATGCCATTACCAATTCATATAATAAACAGGCAAAAACTGATAATTACAAAGCAAATTCAAAAGATAATTGCATAAAAGTAATTAACAGTGGCTAAATAAGCTTGCAAATTCAAAACTGGGGTCAAAAAGAACTCCCAGAATGCTTTCATGCCTGAATATATGCTTTCTTCAATTTCTGCTAATTCCAAGGGCATTTATGGAATTTTCATTACTTAGGAAAAGCTATGCGCAATTTCCTTAATTCTCAGGGGCTTTCTGTAATATTCTTAAATTCAGAAGAAGAAAAAAACTTCATGTAATTTTTCAAATGCCAAGGATTTTTCTGTCAAACAATTGCCTAGAAAATTTCTCATAGTTTCTAGAAAATCCAAGGACTTATTCATAAAAATTACAGGGCAAACAGGTTTTCTTGCCCATTCATTCCGGCCTGCCCTGGCCCATTCTTTTCTTTCTCGGCCTGGTCCGTGCAAAACCGGACCAGTAGCCCCTATTTTCTCATTTATTTCATGGCCCGACCCACGCCTTTCTTTTCATAAATTTCTGGTGTCAAAGTGTAAATTCGCAGTGCAAAAATACACATGCAATTTTCTTTTCATATTCAAGCCCATTCAATTCATTTCTCTTTTCTTTAATTCTTTATGCCTCTAATTTCATTCAGCTAGAAGCCTTCTTTTCCTTTCTTCATTTCCCGCTGCCTAGCCCCATTCGGCCTTCTACCCAGCGGCCCACCCCGGGATATGGCGCGAAGGACGACCCACCTAGGGCGGCCTGCCAGAGGGTGCGCGGGCCCTGACGGGCGGCCTCGGCCTGCTTTGGCGGCCCGGGGCCGGGTTACTAGGCGACGGCCTGCAAAAGGGGGCTGGTCGCCAGTCGGCCCACTCGGGCGGCCTGTCAGGGGGTGCGGGACCTGCTAAGGCGGCCCATGCGGGGTCGGCGACGACCTGCTGAGGCGGTCTACGCTGGTGCTAGCGACGCGCGGAACCTGCTGAGGGCACATGCGGGCTGCCTGCTATATGGAAATGGCGGCCCGCCATGGCCCAACACATGGGATTAGGGGCTACTAGGGTTTCCCCTTGCCGCCGCCATTGATTCACGGTGGCACTGGGAGTGGTCGGCGGCGTGGCACGAGCCGCGACAGCCTTCTCACTTGGGCGCGGTGCGGCAGCCTGGCGCATACGGGCGCGCCGGCGCGGCGCGGCGCGGCGCATGACTGCAACGCAGGAGCGCGTAGCGCGGAAGCAATCATGCAATTCTGTGCTTGTGTTTTGCCAGCATGCAACGATGGTACAACCATGAAGGACTGCACCTTGCTAGCTGCATATACAAAAGAAAATAAATCCACGTAGAACCAACATGCATGCTGCATGCAAACATGCTAGATACGTGCAGGACTCCATGTCCAGTTTCGCTGAGCAGCGGCAACGCGGTCGGCCTCGCTTCTATCGGGTGTGCATGAACGAGTGCGACGGCACGGCCGGCGGCGTTGCTCGGGGTGCAGAGGCGCACGGCGATTCAATTGTGCGCACGCGCACGGCAACGGCGGCATGACCGGCGGCGCTTCTTCGGGTGTGCGCGGGCGGCGGCGACGGCGGGTTGCGCGTGCAGGCGGCTGTTGGGCGGGCGGCCGGCCGGCCGATGTGCTACGTGCACGGATTCAATACCAAATTACTTGTTCGTCGCCGGATTCAATCCAGCAGTTTACTCCTATAGGATCTACAAGATCCCTTCAATTACTTTAATACATTCAAACGGGATCCCGTGGAAAAACCGATCTATACCTTCGATTCTTGCAGCAAAGACGGGATGTATGAACTACCGCGTAGGACAGGTCGACGGGACCCGACTAGGCCAACGAAGAGGATGACGATTCGATGCAGTTCGTGGGCGACCGATCTTCGGCGTCGTTCATCGGAGCTTCGTGCTGATAACGTGTTAGACAACCACGCTATCGGGTGTAGTCCGAGGTTTCCTAGCAGTGCGTAGATCGTAGACGACGAAGAACAATCACAGATGAACACGAAGATGTGTATTCTTTATTGCTTTTCTCTTATGTACATAATAGATTGAAATCTCTTCTATTTATGCTTGGTGCTAGGGTTTCGGCTAGTCCATATAAGTGGGTCCCACACCTTAGCCGTGCTGGGCCCAAGGCCGACCCGTTCTCGGGTGTGGTTCCTCAACAGAACTATGGTTATTGTTCTATGCGTAGACAACAACGGGGGCTCAGCCAGGATATATGATGGATCGAATGTTTGAAATGATTGCCTCGTTGAATGAACGTTCGCTCTTTGCGCACGGTAGAATGTTCAAACGGTGCGGCTCTACAACTTCTTTTATTTAAATAAACACAAAAAAACAGTCGAAGAAATGAAATACCGCTGGTTACGGGGGCGTCCTCCGACACCAGAGACTGGCGGACGTGTCGCGTATCTGCACGATCGTCGATCTCACCGCGATCGTGGCAAGTATTTGGTAACCATAAAATGACTGATTTTTTGTTAACCATAAAATCTGGCCCGCAATTCAGACTTTGAAAAAAATTGATACTCCGTGCGATATAAAATGGGGATAGCTAAAAACGTGTGTACGAGTGCGTATCATGATCCAATATATGATCACCATACGGTTATTTATGGTGCTATAAAAATTCCAGGTAAAATGGTTGTACGACACTTGGTTGATATGCCTCGTAGAAACTAACATTTAGGCCTTGTTCTTTTCAGCGTATCGTTGCATCTGCGTATTACTGTAGCAAATTTGAGAGCCCTTAAAATGAGGTCTAAATATTATAAAAAAATAATTAAAAAATAGTTTTAGAATCTTTGGAACGACTACTAAAAGTCACGAAAAAATCGCCGCAAATTATGACAATATATAGGCTATATAAAAATAACAAAATTTGCTACAGTAATACGCAACGGTACGATACGCTGAAAAGAACAGGGCCTTAGTTGATGTGTCTTTTGATAAATAACACCTAGCACACATATTCCTTTTACATATGACATTTTGAGCATTTTTTTGACTTTTCCCTTCTTTTCTTTTTCTTTTCCATCAATTTGAGACATGAAAAGACCGAAGTGCCCCTGCCTTAAGTATTTGATATTCACTAGATTAGTTGGCAAATATATATGAACTATATATGACAGGAAATAAATTGGCTGATTGGAATAGGGATATATGATTCGGTTGGAGCTTAGAGGAGCATAGCAATTAGCTTAATCTGTTTTTATATTTGCCAACTAATATAGTGAATAACAAGTACTTAAGGCAGAGGCATTTCAGTCTTTTCATGTCTCAAATTGGTGAAAAAGAAAAAAAAGAAGGAAAAAGTCAGCAAAATGCTCAAAATGTCATACTCCCTCCGGTTTGCAAATTTTAGTCGCTGCAGTGTTTTGCAATTTGGCTGGAAATTTCAGTCGCCGGAAGAATTCCAAAGTAGGCATTTAATTACCGGTAGATTTCCAAAGCAGCCATTAAGTGATAAGTTTTGCATGTAAGCATGCGATTGGCCGAAAGAAAAAAGGTAAGCTGTAGCTGGCATCGAACTTGGGTCTCCAGGCTTCACTACTAGAAAAATGCTGATCTATGATGAAACAGATGTGTCACCAAAAACAGTACATTTGTCATTAACACATTTCTATGACGAATTTATGACGAAAAGAAGATCGTCATATTATTGGCGTCACATATGAAACACGACGACAAATTTGTTTCATTCGTCACAAAACTCAATACATCCATGACAAAATAAACATCGTCATGGAATGGTTTTTATTGCACATCCCTATCCGACGTGTCATCCAGCGCCATGTCATCATCGTCCGACGTGGAATTATTCTGTGACGAAAACAATTGGTCATAGAAGTGCAATGACGTGGAACCTAACCATTGTCTATATCTGGCGTGTCATCCAGGTCATTGTGAATGTGGCATCGTGTGACATGACGTCATGTCATCACTAATCTGATATTCATTCGTCACTAAAATGCGATGACATGGCTCCTAATCATCGTTGACGACACGATCTATTTTTTGTAATGAATCTTTTTTCATCACATATGCATGATGACGAATCTTCAAATGGAGTAATGAAATTCAGAAAACTGAGCACAGTCAAACACTTTCAAAGATTGATCACAAGTTCACATAGTTATAAGTTCACAACTGGACCACACAAGACAAAACCATTCATTGGAACTACACCAACCAGGCACAAGTAGACATAGTTTAGACTATAAACCGAACACAACCAAAAGTAAAAATTTCACTTCTCATGTATGCCCTTGAGTCACCTGAAGGCATCTTGGGACACTGGTCTCTTGTCTTTGAAGCTAGGACCTTCCTATATGGTCTACTTGGTGCCTGACATAATAGGAGAATACATCGTTGTAAATATATGTATTTATTTGACAAATGTATTCAATAGGATGGAAGAAAATCATAGAAAGAAGGGCAAATTAAGAGCAATGTATTTTATGCACAAAACATCCAAAGCCCTTAGCCAAGACAAAATAAGTACCTTTGAGTTTGATCTTGTTACACCTCCAGGCACCTTCTCTTCTAGGTAATTATTGTGAATTTCATCTTCATCGTCCTCTTCATGTTTGGGAATATACTTTGATGAGTATGAATCTTCACCATTGCTATGCTTGTTGCCCAACTTCTTGGCATTTAGAGATGAAGTTTCAAGTGACAGCTTGTTAATATTGGATGCTAACAACTTGATGCCAAGTTCTTCCATTTTTCTATTGTCCTCCCTGATAGACTCTCGCCGCTCTCTTTCATACTCATTTAGTTATATGAACCATATGATAGCAACCAGGCTATGCACACTAAACTATAGAAGTCTATGATATGCAACTAAGTCAAGCCTAGGAAATGTAATTATGTCTGCTTAGTTAAATCATATTACGTATTCATGCGCACAAATAATCCTTCTTCATTGTACATTTAAATTATTTGTTACCAACTCATACACCCCCATATACATGATTATTATATTGATAGACGCAGGAAAGGATCGATGGGTACATTCGGGTCCGCTGCGTGTACACACCATTGGTGGCATCGAGGAATCAGCGGCTAGTGTCTAGAACCCCAACTCTAAACAATCTCAACTCATGTGATCTACAATGGAAAAAAGCAGACCACTTAAATTCAAAATACGTGACCCAATATGGTGGATAATGTGCAAACCATGTTTCACTCATAGTGTGCCAAATAAAACTTGCAAGCTGGTATTGATTTTAGAAATACAGAAGCATGCCAAACACTTAAGCTAGCCATGTGTTTTACTCATGAATTCTAAATAAAAATTATAAGTTGATATTTATCTATCTATAACAGCGCAGATGCACACCAAGTGTTCCAGAGATATAATCAGGACAAAACATCCATCGGTTGGTTCACTCTTTTTTTTGAGACTTGGAGCAGAATCAATTCTCTACCGCAACAACATTTTCAAAATAAAGTCCTAAAAATGGAATGGTTGTCAGCAATGGTAGGACCACTAAATGATTATTCTAATTTCCATTGTATTAATTTTTCTTTGGTTGTGGTATACAAAAGTATCTCGTGATCCTAGAAACAGTGAAGACCCATATACAACAAGAAGATTATTGCTTTAGCAAAACATGTCACCTTAGGACATTACTAAAAAAAGAATCATATAATATAATTTCTTATGATTCAGGTAAAAATCTAAATTGTATGAAAACAAATATACAAGACTCAACAAACAAATATATGTGTAGTTTGAGCTATAGTTTACCGGCTTCGGTTCATAGCAACACTAACGGTTAACGCACACATATTCAATTGAAGGAAAAATAGTCCAAATGTATACAAATCAAAAATATTTGATTTAACACAAACAGCTAGCTTGATCTGAAAGTTAAATACGAACAACGGGTACTTGGTGGGTAGTACACGAATTTCATAGAATCAAAAATATGTGATAAAAAATTTTCATCATACACACATAGTAACACAAAGAATTAACGAGGATGGCGACGGCTGATGGCGACAGCTAATTCCTAGCTTCATACAAATATCAAGCATAGAGCGAGCTAGTTAGTAAAGTTCTTCTCGCAAGTATTTGGCATTTATAATTTGGCGAAATAATGATATTCTCTATAATTATGACAAGCTGGCAGACAAGACATGTTCGTTAGTTTTTGGAACATTAAAGATTTATTAGGCGGCTACATATTCAATGACAAATCATTTTCATTTTGCTATACCGCTGAGAGGCATTAGTACAGGAGCGATGGCCTAGTAAATGATATCCACTTGACACCATGGATTCTGCATATCAGTTCTCCAACTCAAAATCCTAAAGGTTTTAAGCTTTGACTAACACATTATTAGCTCAATTGGTATTCAAACTAATGTATCCTCTCTACATTTTCCCATAAGTCAATTCATTAAGCCCGATCCTACTAAACAAACTCAGGATGCAAAGTGGCATAAACTCTAAGCATAGGGCATCACAATTTTGCTCACAAAGCAGCAGAGGGCAAGCTACCTCTATTCAGCCGACAAATATCTAAATCGGGGAAACACATCGTGCTTGAGAGAGGAACATACGAGCCAATCAACCATCGGATTCTGCACATGGGATCGATCACATAGCTAGTCTTTAACTCTCTGTGGACAAAATCCATCTGGACCAATTATAGTCGGTTGGGTAAACAAACTAAGATGATCCTCCAACTACTCCCCAACCCCCGCACAAATAGATCCCACAATTGAATCAGGGCGACGAGAATCCCCAAACACTGAGTCAGTCATGGAGCGGAGCATCATACCAGTAGAAGCAGTGGAGGAGTAGGGACGAGGCCACCACAGGTGCTGCTCATGGTCGGCCAAAACTGGGTGCGGCTATGGCAGAGACTGGAGCAGCAGTAGATTGGGAGAAGCACGAGGACGGGCACGGGGATGGCCGCGGCGGTGTGGAACAGAGATAGCGGCACGGGGTGGCCGGGGAGGCACGGGGACGGCGGCGAGGTGGCATGGAGTAAACCCTAACTATGCAGCCAGATGCAGATCTGCTTTCTCTGCCTCTCCAAACCGCAGATCTATTATAAGTTAGAAGCCACGTAGGACAAACCCCATATATGTGATGAAAGTCGATCTCGTCACCGTTACTCTCTCGAGATTTATTGACAGCTTTGAAGTTGTATGACAATTTTTAATGTTGTTTTATGACACATATTTGGATTTCGTCACAACTTTTATTGGGCGGCATCTCGACACCTAATATTTGTGAGAGTAAATTACACTGTTGCCCCTTAAAGTTGGTCGAAAATCTCACTTAGCCCCCTAAACTTTGTTTTGTCCGCTGCGGCCCCTTAAAGTTGTTTTCGGGTGTCACGCAGGCTAATTTGTTAGCACCCAAAGCCAACTTCCGAGGGTTGTGGTGCAACAAAATCCAACTTTCTAGGGCTTTGTGACACCCGGAAACAACTTTAAGGGGCCGCAGTGGACAAAACAAAGTTTAGGGGGCTAAGTGAGATTTTCGACCAACTTTAAGGGGCAACAGTGTAATTTACTCTGGGATTTAGTGGGGAGTGATGGATTGATCTAATGGGTCACACACTTAACGGGTTGGAACATTACTAATGGATTCGATCCATTAATGGGTTTGTGCGGATTTAGATCCACTGCGCACTAATGGGTTTCTATTGTAGAGGATCCATTAGCGCGAGCCATTAATGGGTTTCTTGTAGAAAGCCCGTTAGAGCACTCTATAAATTGGAGAGGTGGGACGCGGGGTGGGCGAGTCTCCCCACCACGAAACCCTAGCCGCCACCACGCCCCACTCCTCTAAGCCCTAGCCGCCGCGCGCACGGGTGCTAGCACACCAACGCGCAGCGTTCCTTCCCTGGACGTGTGGATACCGTAGAGGCGTCGTCGCTCCTGCGCCGGCGCTGATCGAGAGGATCGGCTACATCCGCGACAAGGAGGAGTTGTACCGCGTCGAGTTCGACTACGTACAGTGCTTTGCAGCACGCGGGGAGGCTACACCCACTCTTCTTCCGCTGCTAACGTGCTGCAAGGGTAACGATCTGTGATCCTTGACTCGCTTGCTTCCTGGGTGGTCGCGGTAGAAAATTTTGTTTTCCGGTTAGCATAGCACCGCGTCCTCTTTCAAAAATTTGTAAACATCACGAGCAAAATGTCATGGATCAGCGATTTTCTACTAGTGGTTGAATTTGGGATCACATTAGAAAAGTAGCACTCCAATTAATCACTCCTTGGTATGTGAGATTATGTCTAAAACGACAGGAAATATCAAACTGGAGGGAGTATATAAAAGGAATAGGTGTGTCCGGGGTTATTTATCAGAAGGCACATCAACTTAGTGTTAGTTTTTACGAGACACATCAACCGAGCGTCATGCAACCAATTTTTCCTAAAAATTCCTGATAGGTTAACAAGAAATCATTCCAAAGTAAATGAAAAGAAATGTCATCTCTATAGGACGTCCCCTCCTCTATCAACAAACTATCTACGTGTAACACCCCAGTTTGGGGATCTTTCAAAAGTTCCGCAAATTCAAAATTTTCGTTCAAATTTTGATTCAAACCTGACACGTGGGTTCCACCCAGTAGATCTCTCTCCCTCTCTTTCTTTCCCTCTCTGCTTCTCTCTCTCGCTCGCTCTCTGCCCGGTGGACCGCGTCGCCGCATCGTCGCACCACGCCGCCCCGCGCTGTCGCGCGCTGCTCGGTCCCGTCGCTGCGCCGCGAGCCTCCCCGCATCACCGCACGCACCCTCCGGTCCAAAGCTCGCCCCACGCCTACAAAAGCAACGAGCTGCCCCGCCAGCGCCAGTTTCCACTTCTCCCACAAATCCGACCCTCGCCGGCACCGCAGCAATTCCGGCGATTCCATGAGTCCCTGCCCAATTCCTCTCTACTGGAACACCCTTGAAACCCTCTTAAACTTCCCCCCATTCAATTCCAGCAAGGGAGCTTGGAGCTGCCGTGCCGACGCCGCCTCTGTTCCGGGCGCCGTCGGGCCATCCGTCGTCAGCCTTATCCGTCCGTCGCCGTGACCGTCAGTGCCAGTGGTGAGCACCCCGTCGACCTCCTCGTGCTCCTCGCCCTACCCGGTAGCTTGTAGATGCATAGCGTTTGCCTACGCCGCCGGCGAGCCTTCGGCTCCTCCTTCGATAGCTGCACCGCCGCGTCCGACCACCTTCGGTTTCGCTGAGGGCACCGCCGGGTGGGTAGGAAGCCGTAGAAGCTCTTGCGCTCACGCACATGGCCGGAGAAGCCCCGCAGCGTCCCCAAGCCGTTCGCCGCCGCCGTCGGGCCACGTCCGATCCTACGTCAAGATCCGTGCACTGTAGGGTTCGAGTCTATGACACGAGGGCCCCATCGGTCAGGGCACCTCTGCGCTCGCTGTCTTGGCCTTGTTTGTTTCAGATTAAAGTAGAGTTTCGTTTTACTGTAGCAAATTTATGACCCCCTTAAAATACGTTTTAACGAGTTCAAAAAATTATGAAAAAATATTTTACAAACTTTAAGAAGTACTATTTAAAACCCTACAAGAATGACTACAAAACATTACATTATTTGGCTTATACAAAAATAACAAATTTTCTTTTAATTTAATTTAATTGAATTTAATCTGAAACAAACAAGGCCTTAGAGCCGCCATGCTGCGTCACTGCCCGTGGGCCCCGGTCCAACTCGTCAGCATAAGTAGAGACGCATGAGCGCCTCCATGAATGCCGCTTTCGGCGTTGCAGTCCGGCCGGTGCGGGCGCGCGCGCAAGTGGGCCTTGGGCCGCTTCTGTCGCTGGGCCGCTGCGTAGGTTGGCTCGGCCCAAAGGGAATTATCGTTTAATCACAGAATTAATCATTTAGTTAATGGCAGAGATGATTTTATTAAAATAGCTACAGACTCCCAAAAATTCTAGAAAATTTTAGAAAAATATTAGGGACCATTTCTGATTTTAGAAAAATATAATTTTGGTCACTGTAATAAGGGATTTACCACTGCTAGTTAAAAATGTAGGTTTTCTTATATTAAAATGCTTAATATAATTATAGGATAATTGATGAATATATTAATGGGTGATTAAGCCCTCAAATATTCTTTAGAAAATATAATGACTACGCTAATGTATTATTAAATTTAGAACATATTAAAATTTCCTTTATTGCTTAAGAATATTCATGGGATTATTTAATCGCTAAACCCAACGAATAATCAACTCATAACTTGTAAAATTTACCAATGTGATGATTTTAGTAAATAAGTTAAAACAGGTTTAGAACCTAGGTTTATCTCGTTTATATAGGAGCCCTTAGTTTATTGTCAACTCCGATAAGCATTTCCTCAACATAGGTGGAACTCCGATAAGTCGTCATTTCATGTCTCCGAGAAACCCTAATCCCCTAATAGGACCTTATCGTATTTTGGGGTTTAGCAGACGATTATATACTGATAATATTATTTATTAATGCACTGTGTCATGTATAGAATATCATACGAAATTTGTTAATCGATCTTAGCCTTTAATGATGATGCTAAGACCTCGGTTGTACGTGCAACATGTTTTCTGTTGGTAAGTACTTAGTGAACTTACGCAATATTTTTCTTTATAGAAGGCAAACCAGAATGATTCACTTGTTAACAGAAACTAGAAATACGTAGGGGGTGTAGGAGGATTATATATATTATCATGCACCTAGAGTTCAACTGTAGCTTCGAACGATTCTCCATCGATAAAAAATCGAGGTTAAGGTACGATACACACTGTCATGTAAGAAGCTATGGCAACTATTAAGAAGACTGATAGCGAGCGTATGTAATTTATTGCAAAATATAACACGTACACCTATTTTAAAACGTAAGATTAAATATCGGCAAGGGAACTTAATCGGAATACCGCACCTGTGAGCCCTCTATAAAGTTTACCTCGTTATAGAAACTCATGGAAGACTCTTAGAAGGAGTAACGTAGAGATGCGAGGGTAGCTTGTGTAGACTCGCTACTATGTTCGTAGAATTGATTGCATAACGTGCATCATGTATTCCCTGCAGCGGTATTTATCTGTGTCATTTGGTTCCTATCGATAGACCCCAAGGGATTAAGGAGAATTTCGAGACGAATCAAGATTCACGATTGGAATACAAGTGGTCCAGGCGAGTTAACACTTACTCTTTAGATGTGATCCATATTAGGGAGAGACAGCGACTTTCCCTAGTGCGGATTACCATTGCTAATACCATGCTCATCACCTAGTTTTCCTTAAACTATATTGTTTAATTATTAAAATGCATGCTTATTAGTCTGCCTAACTGTTTCATGTAATATTTATACATGCCTGCCTTGAACTGTTTTAGCCTTAATGACTTCCTTGATTGTCATTATTCTTGTTAGCTTATGATTAACCTGGTAACCACTTTAACCCTACCAAATGCATAAAACATGCTTAGACCGGTTTGGACTTAACAAATTTTCTGGCTAATCGCCACGGAACGATGAACTGATATTCACCGGACATTCATGATTCTCATTCAATATGATTTGACATATGACAGTTAGGGCTGGTAGATGCATGTTGGGCTGATTGTGTTTGTGGGTATGGTTATGTGGGTACTTGGTCGGTAGTGGTCAGTCAGTTGAGAAAGTCCAGGTGTGAGGTGTGGTCAATGACCGTGGAAGTAGAGAATGAATGGTGGGTTGCCCCTAGATGACATTTGTTGGATGATAAAGGCACGAGATGCCTTATGCTGGGTTTAGCCAGGGCTTACCTAGGAGGAGCGTGGAATAACACGCGTAGCGGAGAGATCGCTGCCATCTGCAGGATGGTTCCAACACAATGCGTGGTCATCACGCGGAATACGGGTCTTGGATTACCAGGAGTAAGCGCTCTGCGGAGGCCCTCTGGGACCAATCTCGATAGGGGACCGGCATTGGCCATCACCGAGGGTGATAATGGCCACACATCCCTAAGGTGACGGTCGGCTAGTGAGGGTTGACAACCCTACTTGGCCGGGGTGATCATGCTATGGCATGTGTAGTCCACAACAGGATTTACCAAATCCTGGAATGATGGTAGAACTAAGAAAGGTAGGGGGCAACCAGAAGAAAGTCGAGTTGAATGATTAGGCTGGATATGTGTATTGGATCAGTTGAGTTGATTGTGATATTGGGCAAGATTTAGTCAAGTTTGAGTTTGTTAATTTAAGGTTGGTCGTCAAGGTCCGTCTGTTGGACTTGGGTTGTGTGCCTGGGTTATGTTTGTTCTTGTGCTGAACCCCATGGTGACTATAAAAGACATTAGTAACTAATGCTACATTGGGTAATTTGAACTCATCTTAAAACTGGCTTTACGCAAACAAAATAACCCCTTACCTCCAAATAAAGCCTTCTAAGCACTATATGCATTAAGGGAAGTGTTAAATAGCCAGTGTTTGGATGACGCTGACCTCGCATATTTCCACTCTTTTAGATTAAAGTTAAGGAGAGGGATTTGCACGAATGTCACTAAGGTGATGACCCGACTACGATGGTCATGATGCAGTTTAGGGCTTGCTCCAGTCGCTTGCAAGGATACATAGCCGTTGAATGATATTGCGGTTAAACTTATATGCTCTACTGACTCTGATGATGTACCTATAACCGTCGTAAGTCCTTTTGGCTTATTTACTATTAAGCCTGCGTTATACAACCAGGTATGTAATTCTTCGAATAATGAAACGTATGTCTGTATGATACTTGGCTATGTACTGCACGCACTAGAGTACTGATACAGGGTCCAGTGCATGTGTACAGCGGCTCTCAGGTAAGTTTAAAATTGAGGGCTAACACTATGCCTCCATCAACCGAAAAAAATTAGCATCTTCTGAGAATAATTTCATCACCCCTCCTCGCATGTTGGCTGAAGTGGACTGACGAGGCGGTGGGACGGCTTGAGCTTCTGCTGCAATATTGCTCGGATCTAGGCGAGGCGGCAGGACATGAGCTATAGGAGGAGGAGGCGCATCCATCAAATCGAACTGCCAAGCCTGCTGAGATGCCTCGATTATGATTCTTTTGGAGTTCATGGGGGGTTTCCTCTTCTGAACTGCCGACAACAAGAGACATCAACCATCTGAGAAATTTTGCAATACAAAATCACAATGAGTAACTATTAAAAAAAATTGCAATAGATTTTACCATCTGGGAACTTGATCGGATCAAAACTTTCGAAAGCTGTGTTGCCGTATTCGATGAAGTAGACAATGGTGAAAATGAGCGGCGATAGCCGAATCACCTGTCGTCGGAGCTAACCAGTGGCGACAGTGGATGCGAGTAAAAAAAAGTGTTGAGGAACCTCGCTATTGGGTGTAGTCCGAGGTATAAACGTAAACAATCAATCACAGAGAAAGAATAAAATCAGAGGGGACACAGAGATATAGGGTGTAGCTTCTCTTTATTATTTCTCAGATATGTTCTACAATAGGTGCTCCACTTCTTTTATAGTACTGCTTAGGGTTTATGCCAGGTCCAATGTGAGACCCACTGTGGGGGAGCCGCTGGCCGGCCCTAGCCACGCCGTGCCGCGCGCCGGCCCATGCACGGGCCGGCTCCCCACAAGGGGGTTTCCCAACACTCCCCCTGGACCTTGCCAGCGAGATGCATATGCCTCATCAAAACTCCATCCAAAAATCAAGTGGGAAAAAAAATTGAAGAAAGAGTACATAGCATACGCTTGCCGTGCGCACGATTTGCCTCACTAAAAACCTTATGTGAGAAAACTTCAGGAAAAAACTCACTAAGGGAAAAAGAGTACAAACCACCCAACATTGCATTCAATCTTCTAGATCGAGTTGGGTACTCCAGCTTTTTACCAAAGTTTTAATTCAGGACGTGTGAATTATCTCCCCCTGAATTTAGCACTTCTTCGAGCCTGATCATTCCAATGGCTCTAACACACCTTTCGAAGAAGGCAGTGGGCAATGACTTAGTGAACAGGTCAGCCAAATTCTCACAAGATTTGGTGTGATGGATACTTATTTCGTTCAGTTTATGCAGTTCATGCGCATAAAAAAACTTAGGGTCGATATGCTTAGTAAGATTATTTTTCACATAAGCCATTTGCATTTGTGCAACACAAGCGACGTTATCTTCATAGATAATTGTATTGGTTTACTCAATAGGTAATCCACATGACTGCAAGGTGTGTTTCACCATTCTTCTCAACCATGCACATTCACGAGATGCTTCATATAATGTAATGATTTTCTAGTGGTTTGTGGACGTAGCCATTAGCGTCTGCTTGGACGACTTCCATGACATTGCAGTGCCACGACATAGGAAAACATACCCAGTTTGTGATTTACCAGAATGCAAGTCAGAAAGGTACCCAGCATCGGCATAACCAACAATATTCACGTCTTGATTCTTTTGTAAAACAGGCCAAGATCAATGTTTCCACGGAGATATCGAAATATAGCCTTTATTCCGTTCCAATGCCTCTTCGTGGGCGCTGCACTGTATCGAGCCAACGTGTTCACGGCAAATGCAATATGAGGCCGTGTGCTGTTAGCAAGATACATGAGTGCTCCTATTGCACTCAAGTACGGGACTTCCTGCTCGAGGATTTCCTCCCCCTTTTCCCTGGGTCGGAAGGGGTCTTTTTCTTTCTGCAAAGACCTCCCTATCATAGGTTTTCTGGAGGAATATGCTTTATCAAAACCAAATTTCCCAAATATTTTCTGAGTATAGGTAGCCTGCTGTACCAAGATCCCATGAGGAAAATACTCGAGCTGCAAGCCTAAGTAATACTTAGTTTTACCTAAGTCCTTCATTTCAAACTCAGACTTCAAGTAAGAGCATGCTTCTTCAACTTCTTCATTTGTCCCGATGATATTCAGATCATCTACGTATACGGAGATTATGCAAAATCCATTCGGGGATCGCCGTATAAAGACACAGGGACAATCTTCATTATTTGCGTAGCCTTTCTGGCAGAGAAAGTCACTTAAGTGATTATACCACATCCTCCCAGACTGCTTTAGCCCATATAGATACTTCGCAAGTCTTACACTATATAGATTTCAATTGGATCTATCGTCATTCGGGTCGGGTATACCTTCAGGTACCTTCATATAGATTTCAGAATCTAGATTACCATAAAGGTAAGCTGTCACAACATCTATCAATTTCATTCTTAAGTTCATATTAACTGCCATTGAGATGAGATATCTAAAGGTAATACTGCCCATGACCAGGGAGTAAGTTTCCTCATAGTCAATTCCAGGACGTTGAGTGAAACCTTGAGCTACCAGCCTTGCTTTGTACCTCACGACTTCATTACTTTCATTCCTCTTACGAACAAATACCCACTTGTACCATACAGAGCGTATGTGGTTTGGTGTACGGCATACAGGCCCGAACACTTGTCTATTGTCCAGGGAAGTCAGTTCTGTTGTAATTGTTTTTTTCCATTCTTCCCAATCCGACCTTGCTTTACATTCTACTAGAGATGTAGGCTCTGGATCATTTTCAATGATGGAGACAATTTTCTTTGCATAGTCAATATCGATTATGGCTGTGGCTCTATTCATTACTTCCCCGGATAATTCATAGTTTATGGCTATTTCATCATGGGTTGCTTCGGGCAATTGTTTATATTGCTCTTCACCACGTATCCCCATAGCGGGAGCAAGTTCCTTTAGTTTATTATAGCCGATGTGTGCGCTTACATTTGTTTCGGCATTATGCACAGGTTCCTGTTGTGCAACATTCTCGGGTTCCTGCAGGGGAACATTCAAATCTGGGAGGGCCTCGCTAGCAGGCTCCTTACCAGTACCGGGTCTCAACCGGCTCCCCTTCCCACGGCGGGGTGCTTTTGTGACTGGTTGTGATAAGCTCTCCTTCCCTCTTTTCCCCAGGCGTCCCCGGGTACTTGGGGGTTGGAGTAACAAGACTCCTTGCTCTTTTCTTAGCCATTGAGCAGGTTGAGGGGTACCTTCTATTTGCTTTGGTACTGCAACCCACTCTGGTGCATTAATTGCGTGCAGGCACATGCGACTTAATCACTCCCTGCGAGTCACAAAAGCGATCAGGCAGTGCATTTGCTAATTTATTCAAGTTTAGGATCTTCTGGACCTCACCATTTGCTTCACTAGTGCAAGGGTCTAATGCTGCCGCACCGGCTACTTGCCAGGTGATTTCTCGGCATTCATCTTCTGGTGGCTTATTTTCTTCCCTAATGACGGAAAATTATCCTCATCAAATATGCAATCAGCGAACTGAGCCGTATGCAAATCTCCAGTCATGGGTTCTAAATATCGGATTATTGAGATACTCTCATATCCAACATAAATCCCTGACTTTCAGAGAGGGCCCATAGAGGCACGCTGTGGGGGTGGTATAGGTACATATACCTTGCAGCCTAATTTTCTTAGATGCTAGATCTTGGGGATCGTGCCCTGTGCTAGTTGCATAGGTGAATGGATGTTGTGGGCCAATGGTCTATAATTGATGAGATTTGATGCATGAATGACTGCATGTCCCCAGCAAGAGTTCGGTAAATTAGATTGTAAGAGAAGTGGCCGGGCAATGAATTTAATTCCCTTAATCAATGCCTCTGCTAGCCCGTTCTGCGTATGAACGTGCAGTAGCGAGTGCTCAAGGTGAATCCCCAATGTAGTGCAATAATCATCAAAGGCCTTTGACGTAAACTCTCCGGCGTTGTCCATGCAGATGGATTTGATGTTATGCTCGGGGAACACATTCTTATGGCGGATAGTCTGCGAGATTAGCTTCGCGAACGCGTGGTTCCTCGTCGAGAGTAAATT
This sequence comes from Raddia distichophylla, assembly GCA_005191435.1. NCBI lineage: Eukaryota > Viridiplantae > Streptophyta > Magnoliopsida > Poales > Poaceae > Raddia > Raddia distichophylla. The sequence continues at coordinate 53,927 of SPJY01001703.1, forward strand.
TTCGTTCAACCACATCGAGGAAGCATCAATGAGCACCATAAAGTACCGAAACGACACTGACAGGGGCTGAATGGGGCCACAAATATCCCCCTGAATCCATTCAAGGAAAGCGGGGATTTCATCTCTAACCTTCAGGACCGATGGCCTAGTAACCAGCTTCCCGGTGGCATAGCTGGTGCACACAAAATCTTCATAATTCAGGAAATTTCTAACACTGATACCATGGTCTTGTGAATTATTCATAATCTCTCTCATCATTCTAAGACTGGGGTGGCCAAGTCTGCTATGCCAGAGGGAAAAAAGTTCAGAGCTCCTAAAGGTCGTCTTAAGGGAGGTGAACATTGCTGGTGCTCTAATGCTAGTGTGGTATAGCTCAGTTTCTAAGGAGGCGAACTTCTCAAGAATTCACTTCTAACATCCGTTGTGCTGCACAATGCACAAAAGTTCAATAATGTTCGAGTGGATTCAGGGTATAATAATGCCTCTTTCATTTCAATGATTGTTCCCATAGGCAAAATTATAAACGCACTTCCCGAGCCTACAATGCAAGTGTCGCTTCCAGCGATAGTGGTGATAGAACCAGTTTTCTTCGAGATAGACTGAAAGTACTTCGATTCTCGTATGATACTATTCGTAGTACCTCTATCCACAATGCATAATTTCTCCATGGGCGCTACACAAATATATATAGTTGCGATCAGGTAATGGCACAACCACATTCGTATAACTTCGTATAATGTGCTGCCTCTAAAGTACGAGCATCTGCCCTTCTTCTGCTTTAAATGTGGCAAACTAGGTCATGATCTTAAGGACTGTGAGATGCATATCCCTGAGGACAAGCCGCTTTCTTTCGGCACATGGATGCGTGCGGTTGTGAATCGAAGTACTAAAATGCATTACAGAAGTGCAAGTAATTCTGCGCGACAGAAGGCGAGTGGGAGTACAGAGGAGTCAAAATCCACATGGAGGAGGGGGGAGAACAGTTGGGAAAGCAGGGAGGATACCAACTTATCAGAAAAGAAGGCCAGAGAAGGGGAGAACGAAGACCTCTGTATGGATATGGAGGTCACTTCACCTCTAAAAAAAACAGCGAGATCACTAGCAGTGCAAGCCTTAGCGGTCAAAGCGAAATTGCAGTTTGAAAGGGAGGATGCAGATGGAGGAGAGGAGGGGTTAGATGGAAGAGGAAGTGGTGCTGAGGGGGCAGTGGGGGAGGTGTTGCCGAACGTTGGGGGAAGGGATGGGGGAAAAAAGTTGAGGAGGAGAGTGGTTAGAGAGGAGAAGCAGTCATTTCCATTAAGTGGAACAAAGGTTGCTCTTTTAAAAGGGGGCCTGAAGCGCCCACTGGAGGAAGAAGATGATGTTGGGGAGCAGGTTAAGGAAGGAAAGAAGTACAAAGCATCCCCACCAAAACATGATAACCTAGCGGTGGCTGCCGTGCAGCCCCGCGGGGCGCCATGATCGCGTTCAGCTGGAACTGCCGTGGTCTGGGGGCGGACCCGGCAGTTTATGAGCTCCGCAATGTCTTGCGGACTGTGCGCCCCCAACTGGTCTTCCTGTGTGAAACCAAGAAGAGCAAGGGAGACATGGAGTGGATGATGAAAACCCTGGGTTTTGAGGGCTGCATTGCAGTTGGAAGTGCAGGTAAGGGTGGAGGGCTAGCTTTGGCTTGGAAGGGAGTTGAATTCAAGCTTCTTTCTTTCTCACTGAGCCACGTGGACGGCTTGGTGGTGGAGGAGGGCAGGGAGCCGTGGAGGCTCACGGGGATCTATGGGGACCCCAAGACAGAGTCTCGCCACAAGACTTGGTCGTTGTTGCGTTTTTTGGCGAACCAGCATGATCTCCAGTGGATTTGCTTGGGAGATTGGAATGAGGTTTGCAACCAGGAGGAACATAGTAGTAGATGTAGAAGAGCTAGTAGTCAAATTATTAGTTTTAATAGTTGTCTTCGCGACTGTAATCTGGTGAATGTTGAGACTAGTGGGGCTCCATTCACTTGGTGTAATAAACAAAGAGGGTCGGCTTGTGTCCGGGCCCGTTTGGACAGAGCTGTGACTACCAATCTCTTTGCTCAACAAGTTGGAGAAGTGGTTGTGGATCATATATGGATGGCTACCTCTGATCATCAGGCTCTGAAGGTGAGGATTGGAGGAAGGAAGGGGGGGCTTTGGCAGGAGAAGCCTTTTCGTTTTGAAGCCATGTGGATGAAAGATGAAAGGTTCCAACCTTTTTTTGAGGATCAATGGAGTAGAATTAGCTCCATGGGTGCTGGAAATTTTGTAAGCAGGCTGAAAACCCTCTCCCAGGAAATGCACAAATGGGGGAGATGTGTCTTTGGGAGTGTGAACAGGTCCATCGATAAATTGAGAAAGCAAATCGAGAGAAAGTGTGAGCAGGGCGTGGATATGATGGATGCGGGAATCCAAAAACTAAACCTTGAACTGAAGGAGTGGCAGACGAGGGAGGAGGTGATGTGGAGACAGAGAGCCAAACAACTTTGGTTGAGGGAGGGTGACCAGAATACAAAATTCTTCCATGAAAAAGCCATGAGGAGGAAGAGGAAAAACATTATTAGGAGGCTGAAGAATGTGGATGGTAGTTGGGTGGAGGAGGAGAGGGAGCTGAGGGAGTTAGCTAGGAACTTCTACACTAACCTTTTTTCCTCGCAGGGGCTCTACAATGTCGAAGCTATTATTGAAAACATCAAAACGGTGGTGACTCCTGATCAAAACAGAAGCTTGGAGAAGGAGATTTCTTTGGAGGAGGTCAAGTTAGCCTTGTTCAGCATGGACCCTCATAAAGCCCCGGGTCCAGACGGCTTACCCGCCATCTTCTTCCAAAAGAACTGGGAAGCCCTTAAGGGAGATATAATGATGACTGTCTCGGAGTTCCTAAAAGGGAGCGATATCCAGGGCATCAATGAAACAACTATTGTTCTAATCCCCAAGTCAGCTAAGGCAGAGGAGCTGTCCCAATTCAGGCCTATAGGGCTCTGTAATGTGCTATACAAGATCTGCTCAAAGGTCCTGGCTAATAGGCTGAAAACAATACTTCCGGCTATCGCGTCGGAGGAGCAAAGTGCCTTTGTGCTAGGGAGGCTAATCACAGATAGCGTGCTGATTGCTTTTGAATGTGTTCAGGTAATAAAAAGGAGGAGAAGCAAAACCAAACCTCTGTGTGCCGTCAAGTTGGATATGCAAAAGGCCTACAATAGGGTTGAATGGAACTACCTGCTAGCCGTGATGGACAAAATGGGTTTTGGAGATACTTGGAAGAGAATGGTCATGCACTGTGTTTCCACTGCGGAATGTGCTGTCAAGGTGAACGGTGGTATCTCAAGAAAATTTAAACCCTCTAGAGGTATAAGACAAGGGGACCCCATATCCCCTTATCTGTTCGTGCTTTGCGCTGAGCGATTCACACAGCTCCTGAGGAGCAGAGTGGCTCAAGGGAAGATCAAGGGAGTGAGTTTTGGAGAGGAGACGGTCAGTCACCTTCTATTTGCTGACGACTCCATTCTGTTCACAGAGAGCGATGACAAGAGTCTGGCAGAGGTTAAGGAAGTTATACAAATTTATGAGGCTAGGTCGGGACAACTGATTAACAAGGCGAAATCTGGCATCTTCACCAATAAAAGGTGCTCCAATGAGGCTAGACAAAGGATCATGAGTTTGCTGGATATACAGAATGTGGCTGAGTCCATCACTTATCTGGGATTGCCCTCGGTTATTGGCCACAAGGAGGAGGTGTTCAAACCAATCCTGGAAAGAGTTCGTTGAGCGGCTGGTGCGAGAAGACTTTATCCAGAGCTGGAAGGGAGATTCTCATTAAGGCAGTAGCTCAAGCCCTCCCAACCTACTCGATGAGTGTTTTTTGCATTCCCCAAAAACTGTGTAAGAAAATTGAGGCTCTAATTGCTCAGTTCTGGTGGGGAGGAGATGAGAAAAAGAGAAAAGTGGCTTGGAGCGCGTGGGATAGCCTGACCAAATCCAAAGCAGCTGGTGGGATGGGTTTTAGGGACTTAGCTGCATTCAATCAAGCAATGCTTGGGAAGCAAGCTTGGAGGCTCCTAACAAAACAAGAGTCTTTTTGTGCTAGGGTTCTAAAGGCAAGATACTATGCCAACACAAATTTTTTGGAAGCAACAGCCCCATCTAATGCTTCGGCTACGTGGAGGAGCATCTGTAAAGGTCTGGACGTCCTTAAAAGGGGACTGATTTGGCGGATTGGGCGTGGGCTGTTGATTCGAGTTTGGGAAGATCAGTGGATCCCCAGGGACTCCACCCGCAAACCGATAGTGAAACCAGCAAATACCAGCATCACTACAGTCAATGAACTTATGATCCAGGGTGAGGCCAAATGGGATGAGGAGGTGGTTAGGAGATCATTTATCCACTGCGATGCGGAGGACATCCTAGCAATCAACCTAGATAACACTGCCAGCTTGGATATCCCAGCGTGGCATCACCATCACAGAGGGATCTATACGGTTAAAACTGCCTACCAAATGATCAGGGAAGAGATCCATAGGGACAGGGCTTGCAAGCAAAAAAGGGGTGACAATACAACGGGAGGTAAACACTGTTCGTGGTCTAAAATCTGGAAAATTAAAGCTCCACAGAGGCATAAGCTATTGCTGTGGAGGTTGGCTAAGAGAAACTTACCAATCGGCCAAAACCTCAGAAGCAGAAATATTGAGGAGAACCCCAAGTGCAAGTCCTGCGGCCGGATGGAAGATGACAGGCATATTTTTCTTTCCTGCAAAATGGCAAAGGAAACCTGGCAGATCTTATCAAATGTGAAGACTATTTCTATAACTGAGGAAACAGATCTACGGGTGTGGGCTCTGCATCGAGCCGTAGCTTTGGAGCAAGAAGAGCTTATCTTAACATTGGCGGGCCTCAGCGAGATCTGGAGAGCCAGGAATGACCACCTCTTCAAGGGAACCAAACCAAACCCGAGGGGAATAGCAGCCAGAGCGACAGCCGAAGCTAAAGCGTGGATCGACTGCATCGAGAATACAGAGGGAGGAAAACATCAAACACCAAACCAAGACAATCTTTGCTTTACTGTGAATCTAGACAGTCGATTCAAAGAAGAAGGAGTACGCATCTGGGTTGATGCGGCCTGGGCGGATGCGGAGTGCTCCTCGTCGATTGCTGCGGTCGCTTGCTCAGTCAGAGGGGGGATCCAAGCTGCCGAGGCGCGGTCAAAGTTGCGGTTTGCGGAAGCTGGGGAAGCGGAGGCGGCGGCAGTGAAGTTGGGGCTAGAGCTTGCGGAGTCTCTCACCCTTTCCCCTGCGGTGATTGCCTCAGATTGCAAAGATTTTGTGGACAGAGTGAAATGCCCTGAACAGGACAGAGGCAAATGGGGAAATACGATGGAGTGGGTGAAAGACAGGTGTAAGGAGGGCTGGAATGTTCGATGGGTTCCGCGTGGACATAACCCGGCAGCCCACGGGCTGGCTAGATGGGCCAAATCGGAAGGGATTACGGGTCGCTGGGTGGAGTCGGTTCCTGAGAGCTTGTGTAATTTTCCTCTCGTGTTTGAGACTACTATTGTAAACTCTTCAGTTCTGAGGAATTAATCCATTCGAGTTTCTTCTCAAAAAAAAAATTCTCTATAAATTGTATGGACTCATCACATTGTCAAGGGTAAGACTTTGGGTCAGTCTCAACCCTGATAATATAATAGACCTCCTAATGGTCACTCGACTATATAGATTTAAATTGAGGTTGGCACGTCGGTGGGAGGACAAGGCGGGGTGGAGGAACGGGGTACCGAAGGTGCCACTAGACACGAGTATGTGTGTCCGCGAGGGCGTGGGTGATGGTGATGGTGATGGTCAACAGGTACGTGGAACACACCAGCAAGAAGGAGAAGAGGGAGGAGTAGGGGTGCTAATGGGTTGGGGTGAAATACGTGGAATGGGTTGGGTTTTAGAATGGATTGCTTTGGATGGGTGAAAATGGTGTTTATGTAGCTAATGGGTTGGGGTGGGGTGGGTGGGTTTTAAGTTGAAATGGGTTGGGTTGGGGTGGGGTGGGTTTGAAAAGGTTTGGGTTCAAATGGGTTCAACCAACTGGTGTATATTAAATGAATTTATGTGGTTTTTATAATATATCATAAATTTTTACATGCGGGCCCCACCTATTCAGTTTGACATGCCAATTTTCTCAAAGTTGCTTTTGGATACATAGAGCTATAACAAAAAAAATCAGACAATTTTGATAATTTATTATGGTGTGAGCGCGAGGTTTTAAAAAAAAATTAAGCTGTTTTATAATAGACCTAGCCATGGATAGCTCGAGACGGGCCAACCTAAACTAGGCCGACTTGGCTGCTTGGGCTTCGATCTAGAGCCCGCTCGTCGGGCCGAGACAAGGTCCGAAGAAAACACGAAATAGCATTTGGTTGGGTTGGGCTTCCGGTTGGGCTGGGCTTTAGGCTGGGCTCGAGCCCGAGATTGGGAAAAGACATCAGACTGGACCGAACTCAAACTAGTCCGCGGAACCGGCTTTTTCAAGCCCGACCTGAAACCTGGCAGGCCTTTGGACATATCAACTTTATCGAAAGGCACCAAATTTTACATGTGAGCCCCATCTTTTCTGTTTGCCATGCGAATCTACACAAAGTTGCGTCCGGATGTATAGAGTCATGACAAAAAAAATTAAACAATTTGAATGATTTTTTATAGTGTGAACATGAGGTTTAAGAAAACAACTACGGTGTTTTTCTTTATAAAATCCATTCTTCATATAAAATTGGGTTGAGAAATGGGGTTGAACCCATATGAAAGGTGTGGGTTAGAATGGTTTGGGTTTATATAAGAAATGGGGTGGGTGCAGTGGGTCAAATAAAAATGGGGTGGAGTGGGTGGGTAGAAAAAATAGTTTTGTTAAAATGGAGTGGGTTAGTGGATATTGGTTGGGTTTAAAGGAGGAGGCCGGGGCGGCGCCGGAGAGGAGGAGGAGGGAAAGGGACAACGCCTATTGTAATGTGAAGAGGGGAGCGCAGCGGTGGTGCACAAGATCGAAAAGACGGGAGACAAATGGGTGGAGAGGAGTTTGCATGAGATGGTGATAAATATTTGGACCGTAGGATGTCATCCAGCATACCCAAAAAAAAAAATTGTTTGTCCGAGACTTCGGCAGTTCGATCAACCCCCAACAAATAACTAGCTGCGTAGTTACAATTGACAGGAGTTGTGGAGTCACGCACAGGAGTTGTGGAGTTGTGCTCGTCCAGGACGTGCTCCATAAACCGATCGAACGTCCTGCTCATCTTCTTCATCCTCTTGACGTACTCCTGCAGGTCCAGCCAGTCGAGCCACGGGATGAAATCGCCAACGTTGAGCACACCATTGAGCACAAACAGCTCATCCATCTTCCTCCTGAACTCCTCCGGCGTCGTCACCGAGCTCCCCTCCACGGCTTCCTCCTCCTCCGTCACGTACTTCTTTCATAGCACCATCCGCGAGATCACGCCCAAGGTCGCCGTCATCAGGTAGCCCCTGAGCATCACGGCTCGGCCGGTAGTCTTCCCCAGGTCGCGCAGCAGCGCACGCACCTCCTCGTCGCGGATATACTCGTACGACTCGAGCCGCTTCGCCGAGAAGAGCTCGGTGATGCACATCTTGCGCGCCTGGCGCCAGTACGCGCCGTAGGGAGCCCATAGGATGTCGGAGTAGTTGTAGGTGGTGTGCTTGCCGGCGGCGGTCTTGGGCCGGTCGGCGAACACCGCGTCGTGGATCTTGAGGAAGAACCTGGCCATCTCCACCGACGAGACCACCACGACGGGGAAGGAGCCGAGGTGGAGCTGCATGAGCGAGCCGTAGCGCCGGGAGAGCTCGTGGACGGGGTGGTGCGGGTGCGGCAGCGCGCCGATGAGGTTGAGGTTGCCGATGATCGGCCACGGCTTGGGCCCCGGCGGGATCCTGTACCTCCTCGGACGGCGGCGGCGATGGATGGCAGTTAAGAGGCAGAGGAGCAAGGTTGCGATGAGCACAGCGGAGAGGAAGAAGGCGCCCGTTGTCGACGCCATTATAGGAAGGCGGTGGGTGGTAGAAAATAGCACGTGTGTGACTGTGTGGTGCAGTTATGGGGATATGTGGTTGTATTTGTTAAGGAACCTCGCTACCAGGTGTAGTCCGAGTTATAAACGTGGACAATCAATCACAGAGAAAGATCAAAATCACAGGGGACACAAAGATATAGGGTGGAGCTTCTCTTTTATTATTTCTCAGATCTGTTATACAATAGGTGCTCCACCTCTTCTTTTATAGTACTGCTTAGGGTTTAGGCCAGGTCCAATATGGGACCCACCGTGGAGGAGCCGCCGGCCGGCCCTAGCCGCGCCGTGCTGCGCGCAGGCCCGAGCCAGGCCAGGCTCCCCCTACAGGCGGTTTCCCAACACTCCCTCTTAGACCTTGCCAGCGAGATGCATATGCCTCATCAAAACTCCTTCCAAAAACCCAGTGGAAAAAAAAGGATCGGAGAAACAGTACATAGCATACGCTTGTCGTGCGCACGATTTGCCTCATTAAAAACCTTATGTGAGAAAACTTCAGAGAAAAACTCACCAAGGAAAAAAGAGTACAAACCACCCAACATTGCATTCAATCTTTTAAATCTAGTTGGATACTCCGGCTTCATGCCAAAGTTTTAATTCAGGGCGTGTGAATTATCTCCCCCTGAATTCAGCACTTCTTTGAGCCTGATCATTCCAATGTCTCTAACACACCTTTCAAAGGAGGCCAGTGGGCAAAGATTTAGTGAACAGATCAGCTAGATTCTCACATGATTTAGTGTGTTGGATACTTATTTCATTCAACTTATGCAGTTCATGCGTATAAAAGAACTTGGGGTCGATACGCTTAGTAAAATTACTATTCACATAACCCATTTGTATTTGTGTAACACAAACGGCATTATCTTCATATATAATTGTAGGGGATTGCTCAATAGGTAATCCACATGACTGCAAGATGTGTTTCACCATTTTTCTCAACCATGCACATTCACGAGATGCTTCATAAAATGCAATGATTTTCAAGTGGTTTGTGGACGTAGCCACTAGCGTATGTTTGGACGACTTCTATGACATTGCAGTGCCACCATATAAAAAAAGCATACCCAGTTTGTGATTTACCAGAATGCGGGTCCGAAAGGTACCTAGTATCGGCATAACCAACAATATTCATAACTTGGTTCTTCCTGTAAAACAGTCCAAGATCAATGCTTTCACGGAGGTATCGAAAGATAACCTTTATTCCGTTCCAATGCCTCTTCGTGGGCGCTGCACTGTATTGAGCCAACGTGTTCACGGCGAATGCAATATCAGGCCGTGTACTGTTAGCAAGATACATGAGTGCTCCTATTGCACTCAAGTACGGGACTTCCTGCCCGAGAATTTTCTCCCCCTCTTCCCTGGGTAGGAAGAGGTCCTTTTCTTTCTGCAAAGACCTCCCTATCATAGGGGTTCTGGAAGAATATGCTTTGTCAAAACCAAACTTCCCCGATACTTTCTGAGTATAGGTAGCCTGATGTACCAAGATTCCATGAGGGAAATGCTTAAGCTGCAAGGCTAAACAATACTTAGTTTTACCTAAGTCTTTCATTTCAAACTCAGACTTCAAATAGGAGCATGCTTCTTCAACTTCTTCATTTGTCCCGATGATATTCAGATCATCTACATATACGGAGATTATGTAAAATCCATTCGGGGATAGCCGTATAAAGACACAGGGACAATCTTCATTATTTGCGTAGCCTTTCTTGCAGAGAAAGTCACTTAAGTGATTATATCACATCCTCCTAGACTGCTTTAGTTCATATAGAGACTTCACAGGTCTTACACTATATAGATTAGTATTGGCTCTATCGTCATTCGGGACGGGGATACCTTCAGGTATCTTTATATAGATTTCAGAATCAAAATTACCATACAGGTAAGCGATCACAACATCCATCAATTTCATTCTTAAGTTCATATTAACTGCCATTGAGATAAGATATCTAAATGTAATGCTGTCCATGACCGGGGAGTAAGTTTCCTCATAGTCAATTTCAGGACGTTGAGTGAAACCTTGAGCTACCAGCCTTGCTTGGTACCTCACGACTTCATTACTTTCATTCCTCTTACGAACAAAGACCCACTTGTACCCTACAGGGCGTACGTGGTTTGGTGTACGGTATACAGGCCCGAACACTTGTCTATTGTTCAGGGAGGTCAGCTCTGCTGTAATTGCCTTTTTCCATTCTTCCCAATCCGGCCCTGCTTTACATTCTGCTAGAGATTTAGGCTCTGGATTATTTTCAATGATGGAGGCAAATTTTTTTGCATAGTAAATGTCGATTATGCCTGTGGCTCTATTCATTATTTCCCCGGATAATTCATAGTTTATGGCCATTTTATCATGGGTTGCTTCGGGCAATTGTTTACCTTACTCTTCAACGCGTATCCCTATAACGGGAGCAAGTTCCTTTAGTTTATTATAACCGATGTGTGCGCTCACATTTATTTCGGTATTATGCACAGATTCCTACTGTGGAATATTCTCTACTTCCTGCAGGGGAACATTCAAATCTGGGAGGACCTCGCTAGCAGGCTCCTTACCAGTACCGGATCTCAACTGGCTCCCCTTCCCACGATGGGGTGCCTTTGTGACTGGTTGTGATAAGCTCTCCTTCCCTCTTTTCCCCAGGCGTCCCCGGGTACTTGGGGGTTGGAGTAACAAGACTCCTTGCTCTTTTCTTAGCCATTGAGCAGGTTGAGGGGTACCTTCTATTTGCTTTGGTACTGCAACCCACTCTGGTGCATTAATTGCGTGCAGGCACATGCGACTTAATCACTCCCTGCGAGTCACAAAAGCGATCAGGCAGTGCATTTGCTAATTTATTCAAGTTTAGGATCTTCTGGACCTCACCATTTGCTTCACTAGTGCAAGGGTCTAATGCTGCCGCACCGGCTACTTGCCAGGTGATTTCTCGGCATTCATCTTCTGGTGGCTTATTTTCTTCCCTAATGACGGAAAATTATCCTCATCAAATATGCAATCAGCGAACTGAGCCGTATGCAAATCTCCAGTCATGGGTTCTAAATATCGGATTATTGAGATACTCTCATATCCAACATAAATCCCTGACTTTCAGAGAGGGCCCATAGAGGCACGCTGTGGGGGTGGTATAGGTACATATACCTTGCAGCCTAATTTTCTTAGATGCTAGATCTTGGGGATCGTGCCCTGTGCTAGTTGCATAGGTGAATGGATGTTGTGGGCCAATGGTCTATAATTGATGAGATTTGATGCATGAATGACTGCATGTCCCCAGCAAGAGTTCGGTAAATTAGATTGTAAGAGAAGTGGCCGGGCAATGAATTTAATTCCCTTAATCAATGCCTCTGCTAGCCCGTTCTGCGTATGAACGTGCAGTAGCGAGTGCTCAAGGTGAATCCCCAATGTAGTGCAATAATCATCAAAGGCCTTTGACGTAAACTCTCCGGCGTTGTCCATGCAGATGGATTTGATGTTATGCTCGGGGAACACATTCTTATGGCGGATAGTCTGCGAGATTAGCTTCGCGAACGCGTGGTTCCTCGTCGAGAGTAAATTTTCGTTCAACCACATCGAGGAAGCATCAATGAGCACCATAAAGTACCGAAACGACACTGACAGGGGCTGAATGGGGCCACAAATATCCCCCTGAATCCATTCAAGGAAAGCGGGGATTTCATCTCTAACCTTCAGGACCGATGGCCTAGTAACCAGCTTCCCGGTGGCATAGCTGGTGCACACAAAATCTTCATAATTCAGGAAATTTCTAACACTGATACCATGGTCTTGTGAATTATTCATAATCTCTCTCATCATTCTAAGACTGGGGTGGCCAAGTCTGCTATGCCAGAGGGAAAAAAGTTCAGAGCTCCTAAAGGTCGTCTTAAGGGAGGTGAACATTGCTGGTGCTCTAATGCTAGTGTGGTATAGCTCAGTTTCTAAGGAGGCGAACTTCTCAAGAATTCACTTCTAACATCCGTTGTGCTGCACAATGCACAAAAGTTCAATAATGTTCGAGTGGATTCAGGGTATAATAATGCCTCTTTCATTTCAATGATTGTTCCCATAGGCAAAATTATAAACGCACTTCCCGAGCCTACAATGCAAGTGTCGCTTCCAGCGATAGTGGTGATAGAACCAGTTTTCTTCGAGATAGACTGAAAGTACTTCGATTCTCGTATGATACTATTCGTAGTACCTCTATCCACAATGCATAATTTCTCCATGGGCGCTACACAAATATATATATAGTTGCAATCAGGTAATGGCACAACCACATATGCAAAGCATATTAATTCATACAAAATTCAAAATACTATAAATTCAATCATACTGAAATTCAGGGTTCTTCAAGACCAACCACGAGAATTAAAATATGCTCTCCTAGTGCTTACAATGCAAGGGGGAAATTCTAAAGTTCATTTAAATGTCTTCTAACGCAACCACTCTAAGATAATAGCAGCCACATGCTGCAAGGAAAAACTATATAGACTCAGTGAACATTGCGTCCACACTCTCCCAGATGTCAGAGTCATCAAAGTGATCAATCTTCATGGTGCCTTCAGGGACAGGGCCAGGAGGGGGCAGGGGGAGAGATGCCAGTTCCTCCCCGAGGAGATCATCCTCTTCAAATTCATCTTCGGGCTTGGTCTTCTCAACTTGAAGTTCTGCTAAATGCGCTTCAATGAGACGCTTCTTCTTGGCCTGATGTGCTGCGACCACTTCCTTGGGCTCACGGCAAATCCTGGACCAATTCCCCTTCAGGCCGCAGCGATAGCACGTTTGGTTCTGCTGGCCATACGGCTTGCGCGGCCCCTGATTACCAGACTTGTCAGTTGCTGCCCCTTTCTTTCCTTTCCCTTTCTTGCCCTTCTTATTGGGCTTCTTCACCTTGTAACTATTGGCATT
>SPJY01001703.1:67109-141420 GCA_005191435.1 Raddia distichophylla
GCGGCTCGCGGCGGCGCGTGCGGGCGCGGCCACGGCACAATGGACGCGGGTGCGTGGGCGCTGCAGGGCGCCGACGGGGCGCGGCCATGGCGGCGGTGCCGGCATGCAGTGCGGGCGGCGCGGCCAAAATTCCCCAAAACGAATCTACTACTAATTCTTACGAAATTTTCCAATCTACTAGGGAAAAACCACGTAGATTCTTGATCTACAAACAGATTATACATTCGTGGTAGAAGTAGATGCAGATTGGTCTTCCTCGCGGATTGATCGGCACGTCAGGGAGCGAGCGTGCTGATAACGTGTTGAGGAACTTCGCTACCGGGTGTAGTCCGAGGTATAAACGTGGACAATCAATCACAAGAAAGATCAAACACAGGGGACACGAAGATGTATGGGTGGAGCTCTGCTTTATTATTTCTCAGATCTATGTTACAATAGGTGCTCCACCTCTTCTTATATAGTAGTGCTTAGGGTTTTAGGCCAGGTCCATATGTGGGACCCACCAGAGCAAGTCGCCTGTCTAACCGGGCCGGACTCTTCCCCATAGGTGGTTTCCCAACAAAGAGGTCCATATCGCGTAGATAAGGGGGACACCGTGCGCCTTCTTCACTAAGGTAAGGGCATACTTATTCAAGATAGGTGTACAAAGCTAAGAATTAATGCTCCACTCGTTATGTAGATGCATCTTTACAGAAATTTACCCAATTATGACATGTTTGGAAAGCACAAAATTCACGAGGAAAAACAGTGAAATTCGATAAGGAATCTGGAAAAAAAATCCATGCAGGGCTTTAATTTGCGGTTCCTAATTTGAATCAAGAGTTGACAACTCATTCCAGCTTAGGAAAGGCAAAAAATAGTAGGAAAAAAACAGAATCATTTCCCTGAACCAACCGATTTAAGTTACCAATGTAGTGATACAAAGGAAAAATCGGCAGCTATAGTACTGAGTACTGAACGATTATCAGGAAGCAGCCACTCACACATGCTATATTGCTAGGGCCTAGGGCTCCTTGACAGCCTGCTAAAGGGCCTCTTTGATAGCTTGTTTTAGTTTAGTTTTTGTTGGGATTGTAACTTTTGTTATTTTTATATACACCATTCACTTTATTTTTTGAAAATAATTTTTTTTATAACTTTGTAGGGTTTTTCTCAAAGATGTCAAAAATATTTTTTTAATAATTTATTTAGCCTTTTCATATCACTTTTAAAGGTGGTCAAATTTTTCCAACAAAAACTAAACTAAAACTAAACAAGCAATCAAAGAGGGCAAAATCTGCAAGGGTATTGGAGAAGCAGCGTCTTCGTCGGCACCCCCTGCCGTGCAAGTGGGTGTTGATACTTGTCCTGCTTCATCTCCTGCAGGGCCAACGGCGGCGCCATCCACGCCGGACTTCTTCACTGCGCCACGACATTGGAGGCTTCTCCGGTGAGGGCGACTGGCCTGTCTCCGCCGCATTCCGGATTCCGATGGGCGCATGCACAGCCCTGGATGCAGCTCAGCCCCGCAATGTCTCCGTTGCGGCTATGGCTCCGCCGCGCTCACCGCCGCAGCGAGAGGGCGGCGTCGAGGCTGCATTTACGGATTTACGGCGATCCCTCCGCGACGGCAAAGCGAGCGGCCGTCGTATGAACCAAAGGCGAAGGCGATAATACAGAGCTTGTGTATGGACGTGGGCTGCTTTCTGTACGGGAGGCCCAAACACAATACAAGAGGGAAGAGATTTAAGCCCACATCCATAATCTTTTTCTGCAGGCCTGACCCACAGATAGCCCATGTAAACATCATTGCTCGATATGCATGCGCCTGATCCTGCAGCCGAACATGTTATTGTCGATACATATCAATACAACAACAAAATAATTTTTACAATACATATCAATACAACAACAAAATATTTTTTTTACAAGCAAGCTGAAAATGTTATTGTCGAATTCCCTTTATAGCTTATTTCTCGATCGAAGACGTCAGGGGCTTTCAAAATGTTCAAAATATCTTAAGGTGGCAAATACAAAAAAAGACACGAGATTTATCTAATTCGGGTCTCCCGGGCACAAGGATAAAAACCCCACTCTAGTGCATTGTTGGATGATAAAAAGGTATGCCATGGTGTAGTGGATGCAGCATGCGAACAACGGATCCTCCTCCTACCCTTTCCCACGCAGAGGACATCATACTTAGCCTAAAACCATAATTGTCAAGGTTATTTACAAGCCATTAAGAGCATCCCCTGCAGGGGATGCAAATCAGCCTGCATCAGCGTCGCGCCTGCTGATGCCGCCCGTGCTATGCGCCCAGCAGGGGATTCAAATTTTCTCCCGCCCGTGCTGATGCCGGCCGCGCTTATGCGCCTGCTGGGGATGCTCTAAGGCACGAAATGCGTAGCTAAAGCGCAATAATGCACCATGTCAATTATTCCATGTTCTGATAGTCGACAACCACATCCGATGCTACGTGGTTTAGGCCGAAAATCTTCGGGGACCCTTGTTCGGTGTCCTTCAGCGATGCAGAGCCGTCCAGACTGCAGATGCCCAAGTCGGGCGAGATTGTTCGGGACCATTGGGGGAAGACAAATACTCGGGATACTTAGGCTCTATTTGTTTGAGTTGCAGTTTCTCTAAAATCTGTTTGCCTCGGAGCCGGGGGGAGCGGAGAACAAGTGCGCCATGTTAGTAATAATCTTGTTATTTAATTAGAACGAGCAAGGTGACTAGCGCGTTTGCGCGGATAGATTTGTGATAAGATATAGATAATATATCAGATTAAATTTAGAGTTTATCTCTAATATATAGATCAGCTTCAGTACTTTGTTATAGAGGGTTAATATTGACCGCTAGATTTACATAATAATATCAATATTCAACGATGTAGATTTTCTTTTTTCTATGATTAACGTGAGAATTTCTATTATTTTTCGATTAACGTGGAAATTTTTAGGATTTTAGGATTAATGTGGTGGCTCCGTTTAACTCTGCTTTAGATAGATAGACATATAAATAGATCGGGTTGACAGCCTATAAAAAAAAAACCTTGAATCAATCGGGCGTGAGCTATCAAGTTGGGAATCAATCGACCAAACTTATCTATTGTTCGATAAGCCCGTCGTCTCCAATAGTGGTGCAGCCGCCACCGTGTTGCCGACTTTGCCGTGCAACATGGGCCTCGAAATAATACGAGTGATGAACGCGTTGACTATGACCGGTCAAACCGTGGAACCATGCTGTTTCCTTTTTTTTTTTAAATTGTTTAAAGCCAAAAATCAAAATACTGAAATATTTCAACTAATAAGGTTTGGTTTTCAATTTCTTCAATTAGAATTTGGTTGCCAATTTTTTTAAACCAAAATTTTAAAAACTCAAAAACGAAAGAACCATTTAAAACGAAATTAAACTAGTGACATCGAAAGATCGCTCCCTTTGTTTTCAAACACCGAAAAAACTCCGTTATTTTATCTAGCACTAAAGGGTGTCACCGTTACTCATTTCTAACACTCCGTCACGATCGCGGTAAACGGTGTAACCGTTAATCTCACTACACAGTGGGTCCCATCTCTCTACCGCTCACTCGCTCTCTTTCCTTCTCTCTCCGTCTCTCTGACTCTCTCCCTCTATACACTGCTGCCGCCGCAAGCCACAGCCGCCGCCGCCGCCGCCGCTGCCATCGTCGACGGCGTAGGGGGGGGGAGAGAGAGAGAGAGGCAGAGGCAGTGGCATGAAGAGAGAGAGGAAAGAGGAGAGAAAGAGAGGGACAGGGACAGAGAGAGAGAGGCAGAGGCGGCAGCGGCATGAAGAGAGAGGAAGAGGAAGAGAGAGGAGAGGAGTGAAAGAGAAGGAGAGGGGGAGAGAGAGGCAGAGGCGGCGGCATGAAGAGAGAGGAAGAGGGACAGAGAGGAGAGAGGGGAGAAAGGAAGGAGAGGGAGGAGACACTTGTGTCAGCTAACTGAGCTAACGGCTCCATCTAACACTTAGGATGACGGAGTGCTAGAAAGGGGTAACGGAGATGCACTTTAGTGCTAGATTGGAGAGGAGCTCAATTCCGGTGCTAGAATTGAGGGAAGGTCTACTTTTGATGTCACCAGCTTAATTTTCTCTTTTAAAATAGAATTGATCTTAAAATAGGGCTGTCCTTTTCTCTCTCCTCAAAAGTCAGATTGTTGAAAAAAAAGTCAAACAGATTGGGAAGATTAGTCAAACACACAATGCCATTGCTATTTGTTATTGCTATTTCGCAGTCACTTAAAATTTGCGATTTCGTGCATACGCTAAAAGTTTCAATAAATTTGTACTGCTTTTCCACATTTCCATTTACTGTAAAAAATGTTATGAGAAGGTGAAACTTTTAGCGCGAGGGTTGTTTGCGCGTTCTGTTGTGTGCGACGTCGCTGGCGATCGTCGTCCTCCGTGCAAATTGTAAAATCGTGCGGACGCCAAAAATTCCAGTAAATTTGTAATGATGTTATGAGAAGGTGAAACTTTTAGCGCAAGGGTTGTTTGCGCGTTCTGTTGTGTGCGGCGTCGCTGGCGATCGTCGTCCTCCGTGCAAATTGTAAAATCGTGCGGACGCCAAAAGTTTCAGTAAATTTGTAATGTTTTTCTACATTTTCATTTACTGGAAGAAACATTTTAAGATGGTGAAAAAAAATTCTACAGTCAGAAGAAGAAGACAGTTGCGTGGGAAACCACGTGAAAAAACTGTTGTGGTATATTGCGCCTGCAAAATATGCTAAAATGCACGCGCCTACCCAATAGCACATCCCATTGTTATATGTCTGCTGGCTTCTATAAGTTCTATCTGGCCTCCTACATCCTCTCCCTTCGTTGCTTCGCGAGCAGAGAGCTACGTACGCAGCCACCTCCTGCTCCATTGACTATCTAGCAGCTCGCGAGCTGGATGCATCCGGCGTTGCTGCTCCTCCCCTTCTTCTTCTTGGCCTCCTCCTCGCTCTTTCTCCCTAGCCGTGCTCACGCCGGCGACTGCGCTCCGGCGATATGTGGCGCCGTCACCATCAGGTACCCATTCTGGCTGAGCGGCAGTAACGAAACCTCGTCGGGGTTATCCTGCGGCCACCCTGCCTTCGAGATCTGGTGCACCGGTGGCGCGGCCTCCTTGAGGGGCTCCCAATTCCACGTCCGCCGGATCGACTACGGCGGCGGTTCTTTCGTCGCGTCTCACGCTAGGGTCGCCACCGCCGACGACGGCGTGTGCCGCACCGACTTTAACATCTCGTCCAGCCTGGCGCTCAGCCCGTTCAAGATCAGCCGCCGCAACCGGGCCATGTGCATCCTCTACAACTGCACGGCCGGGAGCGTGGCGGCGCCGCCCCGCGGTTTCGTGAATGCCACCTCCAGCTGCGCTAGGCCCATCTACGCCTACCTTGAGGGGAGCTACGACCGGGACAACCCGCCGGAGATCCCCACGGGCGGGTGCACCTACTCGTTCCTGCCGGTGCTGGGGGCGGAGGCGGCGCCGATGACGACGGCGGCCAACTACAGCCAGCTCCTGAAGGCCGGGTTCGTCCTGGAGTGGGCGGGCATCGGCGGCGACTGCTCCGCCTGCAATGCGAGCGGCGGGCGGTGCCGGTACGACTCCGACTCCGCGGAGTTCGCGTGCCTCTGCCCCGGCGGCAGGCAGAGCTCGTCGACGTGCTCCGGTGAGTGCCACTCGCCCATACCGGTGACATCATGATACCGCACCATGGCCGGCATTTGCGAATGCATACACGCGCGTGGCCAATCGGCGCCATGCTTGCATTTCGCGGTAGGCATTGCGTTAGTCCGGTCCTTTCAATCGCTTGATGGCGTTGTCGCGTTGACGACTTGAGTAGAAGTAGAGGTGCTGCCATTGACCTCGCAGCAAGCAACATTTTGACGACTTAAGTTTGGATGAAGCTCGAGCTGATTCAATAAAATATGACTTAATAAACAAATTGAGGTTCTGAAAAGGCTCGAGTAGGTCGAACTTAGCTTATCCAGGCTCGCAAGCTTAGGATAAAGCTCGAACCAAGCTTAGCACAAAACAAATTCAAGCAGCTTTGTCAGCCCTACCTTTTCTAAAGAACTGTCTCATATATTTATTCTCTCTGTGGGGACCATAAATACTAATAGCATGTTCGAAGTAGCCGAACTTAATAAATAAGCTGTCTAAACTAATGTTAGTTATGTACGGGACC
Source organism: Raddia distichophylla (assembly GCA_005191435.1). Lineage (NCBI taxonomy): Eukaryota > Viridiplantae > Streptophyta > Magnoliopsida > Poales > Poaceae > Raddia > Raddia distichophylla. The sequence goes on from SPJY01001703.1 coordinate 73,280, forward strand.
AGGATAAGCTGATTGAATGAATAAGATTAAGCCACTTAGATATAAAGATTCTTTTTTTTTTCTAGCTTTGTTGGGTGCATAGAGCATGGCTAGGAGAAGCTCTAAATGGTTTAAATTTGCAGCACGTATAGAGTGTTTGGTAGGTGAGGGAATCTTTTTAGAGTGTAGTGTAAAGTCTAAAAGGATGTTTGCAGCAAAGCTGTAAATTTACAGCATGGGAATTTGCAGCAACTTTTAAATGCTGCTAGCTTTGCTCTTAGGCTAAAGTAGAAAATTTTCTTCCTGCCCTTTTCAAGTTCCTCCCCTCATCTAGTCTTGGGAATTGGGCTATGCTTTTTTAAGCCAGTCCGAGCACGGCCCGATTTTGGAGGCCCAAAGCATGGCACGACACGAAATAATTTGGGCCGTGCCAGGCCTGAGAAGCCGGCGTGGCCCAAGCTAAGACACGAATCAATATTTTGTGTTTTTCATGTTGTTTCGTTGCTCAGATGAATTTTGGTTTTACATTAAAGTTGTAAAGAATTTCGAAACGCATCTTTTTCATATACAACCTTTTCATTTGAGAAATGCATGAAATTATGAACAATATTTAGTGCGCTGGCTGTTTTAGAACCCACCTCACACATTTCGATAATTTGCATTTTTCGAGGTATTCCGCTGCTCAAATGAATTTAACTTCTACACCAAAGTTGTAGATAATTTTGGGACGCATCTTTTTAGTATACAACCTTTTCATTTGAGCAATGCATGAATTTATAAAAAATATTTAGTGCGCCGGCTGTTTTAGAACCCACATCACCCATTTCAGTAATTCAGATATTCCGCTGCTCAGATGAACCAAATATTGCGTTTTACAAAATAGATACGGACTCCCGACCATGGGAAGGAATATGGGATGCCATGCTCGCTCCTACCCAGCCAAAAGGCACCATGTTTTGCTACTCCACTTGCTTGAAAATACTCTGTTATGCTAGGAAATTGACATAAGCCATCCTCTCTCTCTTTTTTCCCCCTTTCGAGACAATACGCCAACAACAATCTATGGTCGACCAATTGACTTCGTGTCGCATGGCTCGTAAACACTCTCTTTTGAAAAGTAGGTCTGTTTAATTGGGCTGAAACATGGCTCGATGAGTAAGAAGGTGTATGCATTGACCAGCGCGGCAGCATACTGCATACCGGCTTTACGTGTGTACGGATGGTGCTAGCCGTCACCGTCAAGTTCAGAAACAAAAGAGGTGGTGGTGGACTGACTTATGAACCAGAGCGTGCAGTAGCCGGCACCGAAGCCGGTGGTGAGTGGTGGTGTAGTCACCTCACGGCGGTGATGGCCTGCCCAGTCAAACGTTTCGGCCATGGCGTGTAGGGAGATATGGCTGCCTGGTTCGATCACCTTCCCCATATGGCCATACCTATCATTCTTTAATCACACCTCATCATTCTATCGCGCCTATCTCCCCGTACTGCCGGATCCATCGCCGCCGGCCGCGGCCGTTTTGCTGCTATACATCGTCGGGATCTTTCCTATATATGCTCCGACGGTCCGGGCCTCGCCGTCATCCCTGCCCTCTCCGGCGCGGGCTGTGGCTCTGGTTGGCGTTCGTGCTCTCGGCGGCGGAAGCGCAAGGAGGATGCCCGCCGCGGCTGTGCCGACCGCCCGGGCCTCGCCGTCATCCCTGCCCTCTCCGGCGCGGGCTGTGGCTCTGGTTGGCGTTCGTGCTCTCGGCGGCGGAAGCGCAAGGAGGATGCCCGCCGCGGCTGTGCGGCAAGGTGAACATCTCCTTCCCGTTCGGGGTAGGAAAAATAAAAATTGATGATCATACAGCCAGAGTAAGTAGAAATTATTTGCAGGTGCATCTCAGGTTACACTTCGACAAATATGACATGTGTTCAGTAGAGCTAGCAACTGTTGGGAATTAATCTTGTTGTATGCATGTTTAATTATGTTTCATATATATGCACGTACGTAGCTAGAGGATATAGATTGCATGCAATTTTATTTAGTCTGAGAGTTAGACGAGCTGTGCGTGTATGCATGCATTAGCTAGTTGGAGTTTGCATGTGTCATGTTAGGAGCACTTGATGCTGTGTTGTGCAGCGCATGCATGGTGAACTAGCATGTGCGTTTCAGTTGCTCGAGTCCTCAGGAGAGCAGTACGTGGAGGCGTGTGGCCGGAGGTTGAGCAGGCTAGTCCTCAGGACTGCAGTACGTGGAGGATGTACTGGCGCAAGATACGCTCATGTTTGTTGCAGTTGCAAGTGATGCGCGCGGATCGTGGCCGTAGTGGTGCGAGTACATGCATGGAGTCTGTTCCTAGTTTCTAGCGGCAGCTCGTGTGTACGTTTGTCTATTTAAAGAGTTGTAAAGTTTATGCTTTAGTTAAGAAGAAAGGAGGAGAAAAGGCACGAGTTGTGCTGTGCCGCAAGTCCTTGTGTGTCCTCTGTGTTCGTTCTTCTTCATGTGCTAGCCCAAGTATATATCCATACGTGTGTGTGTATACTCCGGTGAGCTGGGTGAATTTCTGAGAGCAAGTGATAGTTGTGTCCACTGTGTACTCGCGTGTGTGTGTGAGCGTGAAGATCCTTGGCCTGGTTCCAACATGGAGCACCGGCTGCAGATCCTCGACATCTTCTACGGCAACGCCTCCTTGCTCGTCGCCCACGTCCACAAGCTCGCAGATCTCAATAGCTCTGCCCCTGGCCACGGTCGTTGCCGCGTCCCGACGGACAACGGCTCCTCCAAGATCGCGCTCCCGTTCTCGATCGGCGCTGGCAACCAGAACCTCATCCTCTACAACTGCTCGAAGGCGCCGGCGAGGTGGCGGGACCTGGGGCTCGTGCAGACGTCGTGCCACAACGACTCGTTTGCCCGGGTTGGGGGAATTACAGCGACATGGGCGCCGGCTACGACGATTACTATCTGGAGGGATGCAGCGCTACCCTCGTGCCGGTGCTGGAGAGGAATGGGAAGGCCAACGCGAGCAACTACGTGGAGCTCAACAGGGAAGGCTTCCTCTTGACATGGCCCCCGCCTAAACCTAAAGGTAAGCTCGCCGCTCGTGAAACTATTTTGATCCGCTCGTGAAACTATTTTGATCAAGCGCGTAGGGAGGAGAGAGCCTGTAAAAATATTTAATTCGAAAAATACGAAACTTGGTTGGTGACTACGTTTTGACAAGATGAATAAGATCAACGGTTTGAATCGGTCACCAAAGTTCTCAAATTTCAAAAACCCATCGAAGTTCACGAAGGGATCCGTGAACTCGAGTCTACGCTAGCTACTCTCTCTCTCTAGAGAAAGGCTAGGGTGTACGGATCTCTCCGTACACCCAACGCGTTTTTGAAATCAGAGATGCCTAACAACTGATCCGAACCGTTGATTTTGTTCGTCTCACTAAAATGTAGCCAGCGACATGTTTCATATTTTTTTGAATTTATTTATTATTTGTTTTCGATTTTTAAAATCAGCCTTCCAATTACTCATGGTGCGTCCAAAAAAGCTGATTTTTGAAAATACGAAATAAATAGTAAATAAATTTTAAAAAAATACGAAAATTGGCCACTGGCTACATTTCAGTGAGACGAACAAGATCAACGGATCGGATCAGTTATTAGGCATCTCGGATTTTGAAAACGCGTTGGGTGTACAGTGCCGGCGCCGCGTTGCCCCTCTGCTCCACCCCGTCGGCGCTGTGCCGCCCCTCGTCTCCCCACAGTGTCGCCGCGCCACCCCTCGACACCCCACACCGGCGCCGCCCCTTACCTACAGGTTAGCCCCCCTCTCTCCGCGCCGGCCACGCCCTTGGCCTTGTCGTGCCCCATCCCTCTCCCCACCTCTCTCTTCGGGTTTAGGTTTAGGTACTCGTCGAGTATTTGGGTGCCTGTCGAGTTCGGGTGTGGGCGTGGTTTTGTACCCATAGGTGTTTTCAGGTTTGGGTATGGGCGGTATCTTCGGATTTCGGGTTCGGGGTATGGTTGAGGTGTACTCGAAGATACCCGCCCGATTGCCATCCCCAGTTGCCACTTGCCTGGCTATGGCTACGCACATTGGATTGTGGCTGTGGCGTGTGGGTCTTATGGGCCTTTGACGGTTTACGAAAACAAGTAGGGTATGCGTTTTAAATTTTGGAGTAGGCATCCAAACCCGACCGAATTTTATTGGATACCCTACATCCCATATTCGATTCGAATACAAATAAAAATAACCCATGATTCGGGTCGGGTACCAATCGGGTAATACCTGACCCATTTTCACCCCTCGACAACCCGGCGTTGGACTAACTGCTGCAGAGGTTTTGATTCCCGACAACCACCATGGCGGGAGAGAGGGAGAGGTTGCAGGAGCCGGAGAGTGGGGCGCGCAACCGGAAAGGCACGATAAAATTGGGAGGGAGCTAGACGATGGCCCCATTCTCCTAGAATGGGGAATTTTGGGATTGGGAAGTGGGGAGCCTCACTGGACAGGCATTGAGGACCAAATAGGCGGCGGATGCGAGAAAACTAAAACGCTGGCCTCGCAAGCGCTGGAAGGGCGATGTCGCGCACGTCGTGCATGCGAGGGGTAGATGTTGTCGGGCGGTGAGGAGTAGGGTGAAAATAGGTTTGATCGGATCAGACCATGCTGGACCATGTGTTTCATATGGATATGGATACAGATATGGATATTGTTGGATACGAATACGAATCGAATCGAGTTTAGTATAGTTACAAGTACTGATCGAAATATTTAGGCTCTGTTCTTTTGAGCTGATCTGAATGACTGAAATGACTGAACTTCGAGAGCTTCTCGAGGTAGTCTCGAGATTAGGATCCATTTCGTTTAACTTTCTTATTAAAGCGTTAGGACACACCTTGAAAACAGCGAAAGAATAGACTCAAAAACTCAAAGCATATGTCTTTTCAAAACGTGGATAAGTTGTTAAGTTGTTAAGCCGTTAAGCTGAAAAGAACTGGGCCTTAAATCCCACAAATTGTAGCTCTCTTTAAATAAATTACAACACAAAAATAACTCAAATAATTAAAACATTATTACAAAGTGAATGCGATGGGCCTAAATGACAAGGCAGATGGACTAGTTGGCTTTGGGTCTAGATATTGTTACAAACCTTGCTATCGAGTGTAATCCAAAGTACGAAAGAACAATCACGCAATCATAAGGGAGACAAGATGTAGGGTGGTGTTCTACTTTATTTAATTTAGATCATACATTACATAGACTAGCATATAAGTTAGGATTTTAGGTTGAGTCCCATGCGGAAACCGACTTCTAGTCGTACTCGTTGTGGAATGGTCGAGCTAGGCCCATAACCGGTTTCACAATAAATATCTCCTTTGCAATTCATACCTGCTTGTTGGGCCTTTGTATTAGATTGCTGGGCTACGATTCGAACAAGGATTTAAATATGAATAGTGTTAGATATCTAAACCCGCATCCTAATCTGTTGGGTTCCATTCTCCCGTATCCGATCGATGTTGCATTTGTATAAAAATATCTAGATCCAAACCAGTATATGAAAATACCTGACCCGATGATATTCGAATCCAGACCTAACTGGTCTGGCCGTTTTCACCCATAGTAGGAAGGGTGAAGACTACGGGCACGGGGAAGGCATCAACGGTCCATCGTTACTCAGGTCTCTCTACCGATGAAGCAGGTAAGCAATGTTCCCGGTGCCACCTAACCCCAAGACCCTTGCATGTCCAGTGAAGCCACGTCTTGAAACAGGGAGCCGGCTGGCTACACATATTGTGATGGAGCTGTCGCATTCCTTGCTCAAGCACAAGGCAACCTGCTCAATAACCTCGTTGTGTTTTCCAACTAGCACAACTATATCGGTCTTATAAAAAGGCATTGAATAAAACAATATGAGCAATTCACCTATACTTCAACTGTTAAAGCAGCACATGATACATCTACGGAGATCACTGCAGCACCACAGGTTTGTACTTGTGCAATGAGAAAAACGTATTGCATGTAATGGCATTGATTGTAAATAGGTAGTAATGGCAAAGTAGCCACCCATCGGTTAATTAAAAGACCACACACACGAAGCATGAGAAGAATTTTGAGAATCTGCTCTCTCTTTCAGTATTCGACAAAATAGCCATTCACGATGTGCTCGTGTAGTTGCACAATAATTCGATTATGTTTTTCATTGAACGTGTTAGAGTAATTAATACTTAAAACAACACCCAAGTTTACCTTAATGGTTCTTTAATTATGTTTTCGTTCTTCGTTCAATATAAGGTGTTGCATTGTAACAGTTTTTCTATGAAACTAACCCTTTGATCAATGATCTAATAAAAATTCTCAAAACAAACAAGTATGACTAGCTTATGGTGGTTATACAATGGATGCCATGCATACGAATTTTGAGATCACCGCAAACAACTCTCGATTCGATTATTATACTGCTCTCCCCTTCCAAAGTTGCCCACCACGGCCTCCCATCCATGTTGACATTACGCCTTCCCCTCCTTAGCCTTATCTATGATCTATTATCCCCGGCTGCACCAACATTCATATTGTTTGGCGGTGCAACGACCACCTCAGGGGTAGCAGCCCCCTCACAGCGGCACACTGAGGAAACGCTTGGTGAACTCTGTGAAAAAACAGCTAATAAGCAGAAGTTGCCACCATGATGGCGACATATGCATAGGAAGCTCTGAGCTCAGAGGCATGCGATGCTGTTTGACATCGCCCGATGACAAGTCAAGGTTATCAACAGTCAATCCTCACCTAGATCATCCTTCTCACAAAGCAAGCAAGCAATGTTCCTGGTGCCTCCTAACCCCAAGATCCTTGCATGTCCGGTGATGCCACGTACGTCTTCCAGCATTCAAGCCGCCTACACATCTTGCTTGCATTTTGTGATGAAGTTGTCGCATGCCTTGCTCACAAGCATATGTTACCAGATGTAGTTAAAGGGGCCATTGCAGCGTGTGTGGTGTGCAATACCTTATCAGTATATCTAGACACACAACACACTACTGCAGGATAGCATGTGCCGGTTATAAACCAGTCATTAATGTCAGTTCTGAACCAACAGAAGAACAACATGTCTCGACATAGGTAAATCACATTTGGTGTCAGTTATAAATTAGATTGGGAAAGAAAAATGAGTATAATTGCTCTCCCTTGAGCAGAATATATGTTTGCCAGTGACGTGTACTATTTTGTGATGAAGTTGTGGCATTCCTTGCACACAAGCATATGTTACCAGATGTAGTTGAAGGGGCCATTGCAGCGTGTGTGGTGTGCAATACTTTATCGGTATATCTAGACACACAACACACTACTGCAAAATATAGCATGTGCCAGTTATAAACCAGTCATTAATGTCAGTTCTGAACCAAAATAAAAACAACAGTTTCAATGCCAACTTACATGTGTCGACACAGGTAAATCACATTTGATGCGAGTTATAAATTAGATTGGGAAAGAAAAATGAGTATAATTAATTGCTCTCTCTTGAACAGAATAAATGTTTGCCAGTGACACGTACTATTTTTTTTATTTTTGCTGGTTAAAAGGTGAATCGGCAAATAAGAACAACTAGCCGGGCACGTGCGCCCATGGCGCGCTCGAGGCCGGCAAAACGCGGCAGCCTGGCAGGCACGCGTCAGGCGGAATGGGCGCGCCAGGCAAGAAGATGCGGCAGGCGGGCTCGCGACGGGCGCGTACGCGCGAGCAGGGCAGCGCTGCCGCGTGGCGACGGGTGCGCCCAGCGCGCGGCGAGCGCGTACACGCGAGCAAGGGAAAAAAGGGAAGAAAAAGGGGGACGCGGGATTCAAACCGGGGCGCTCAGCTAGCGAACGGGCTGACCAAACAAACCAGGCAAACCGCCCACCAGCCTTGGACTTGTGGAAAAAAAAATCCTTTTATATGTAAAAATAAAACGGACGGCCGGATCTGCCTGCCTCGCGCGATCGGACGGCTGCGGACGAACGGGCGACGTGGCGCACACGATGACGCGTGGCAGCGGGTGGACTTGTACTTATTATAGATTCGTGAGACACGAGGAAAAGGTGTGCACTGGACTCTCTATCTCATTCTTTTTTCGTCATATTTTACACTTTTATCTCTTTTTTCATTTACCACACACTCCTGCGTCCTTCGTTCGACCCTCCAACGGTTGTCCTTCCCTGTATGAGGGGCCGACTTTCCTTAGGGTGTGTTTGGTTGTTTATACCAGGTTGAACCTATATGGGTTTTTATGTGAATTTGTTTCACAAAATCTAAAATATTTGTCTAAACTTGGTGTGTTTATAAAATAAAATATGTTTATAGATTAAAACTATGAATTCTACTAAATTCATAATTTGTGATTTTTAAGTTTTAAGGCATCCTCATTTTAAAAAATCTAGCATTATTGCATGTGGCATTGTTTTAAAATGAAAAATGCTTAAAAAATTTAAGATTTTGAAATAAGCATGTTCTATTTGAACATTTCATTTGAAATGTCATAGTTAATAACAACTCTAGGGAAAGCCATATTTTATGATATTTTAATGTGCATATCTTGTTTAAACCTTTTTTTCCTAATTTTTCAAGATTAGGGGTGCAAACGGATCGGATATGGATTGGATAGTGCCATTACCATATATGTATCCATTTTTTTTTCTAGATGCGGATTCGATACATCTCGAATACGAATACGAATCGGATAGCATAGCGAATACGAATACGGACCGGATATCTACTCAATTCGGTCGGATACGAATATCTTACAAGTTTAGCACATCAGCGAAAAACAATCCAACATGCCAACATCTATCCCTTAGGTCTTACATTAGTTTCAAGTCACTGACGCTTAGAAGCATAGAATATATATACGTATATATATCAAGCATCAGGTACAAAACGAACAATAAGTACTTAATTAGAAATGCAATCAACATTAGTTCCACGTTTCACCGTGACCACCATTACAATTCGGACTGGTCCCTTTTACGAAACCGTATTCGTATCCGTATTCGATAAAAATATCCGAACAGTATTCGTATTCGTTTCCTATTTGGATACAGATAATCTGAATACGGATAGCCCATTTTTTGGATCCGGATGTCGGAAAATTCGGATTATTCGTATCCATTTTGCACCCCTATACAAGATTATTATACTTGTATAATCCCTTCTCTTTTCTACCACACGTTATCCTCTCTTTTATCATTTCCCTCCGCATCTCTCTCTTTTTCATGTGGGTCCCTCTATCAATTAAATAATGTGCATGATAAAATATCTCTGTTGTCTCACCTGCAAGCACTACAGGAATCTTCCTCTTTGCCGCTGACACAAGACTGAATGCCGCCGACACAAGTCTTTGTCGGCGGCCGGCCGCCGACATTGCTCCGTCGACGCAGCTCTGACGACACAGGACTTTCTGTCATCGGCCCCGACGACAATTCTCTGCTTCAGGGGGAGCCGCCTGGGTTAGGTCAATGTCGATGGCTCACGCAGCCGTCGACACATGTACCCTCACGGCATGGCGACGTGGGCCCTGCAGAACAAAGGAAGGAGCGACACGTGGCGGAGAATGTCAGCGGCCTATACTTATGCTGCTAACACAGATGGAGCACATGCACCCAGATTGTGCCCGATAGTATACCATTGTCGCCGGCCTTTTCTTAAACCGCCCACACAGCCTAAACCTATGTCAGCGGCCTTTTCTACGGCCGCCCACACAGAGAGCATCTATGTCGGTGGCCAGAACTGTGCCGCCGGCAATTATATTGTTTCTAGCAAATGGAAATTACTGAAAATTCATTAAAAGCTCAATTTAAACCTGCACAAAATCCCTTATTACAGCACATATATAATCCCCAATTCCCCAACCAAAACCACACATATTTATGTGGCCGACACCACAATTTGAACCACACATGCAGCCAAATCATTGCAAAACGACATACAAGCGGTTTAGGCCACATTGAACAGATATTTTGCACAATTTAGAAGCATTTATACAGTTTCATACCGTCGAACACACAACGAAACATAAATGGCAATAAAACAGTACAAAGCACATAAGTTTTAAACGAAAGGAAGCAACAACTACGAAGGGGGTTTCTAATGGCTCTGCGAACCATTCAAGGTACTATCAGGATCTCCGAGCACCTCATCGGCGAACTATTCTCTGGACGTCCTAAGGCCGCTTGTACTTGCGGAGACCCCTCCCTGCTGTAGAGTTGCCGCAAAGGCTGGCGTGGCCGAGCCGGAGACCAAAATATCAAAAGAACACATATTAGGTTCATGGATTTGAGTTGAAACAGGAAAATGAAGGTTTCGATGGCTTACCCCTGCAGAATCCAACATGCAACAAGTAATTATAATTCATTAGACACGATAAATTATCCTTAATTCAATAATAAGCAATATAGAATTATGAACATACCAATTGAGGTGGGTCTCTGGTTGTGAACACCAGGGTTATAGTGACTATGGAGAGTAAGCAACCCAATAGAAGACTGCTAGCCAAACAAAAAAAACCATCATCAGCTAACCCAAAGTTATAAAAGATCACATTACTTAATAAAAAAGATATGCATTGTTCTGATTACACAATTAAAAAGAACCACTAAACCTGAAAAAATAACTACAAATTGCAATGGCCAAGATTATATATTTCTGCATGATTGATGCGCTTAAAGGGAAAAATACATTAAAAACTCAAGATCAAATCAGATCTACACGGTATTAGAGGGGAGGGATTGGCTATAGAAGAGGGACGGGAGGGAGAGTACAGAGAAAAGAGAGGGGAGGGATTGAATAGGTAAGAGAGAGGGGAGGGAGAGACCGGAGAAGAGGGAGGGGAGGAAGTGAGGAGAAGAGGGAATCGAGGGAGGGACCAACAAAGAAGGAGGGAAGGAAGACCCAACAGCGTGGCTGCTCGCGGAGGTACAAACCAGCGGCTCGCATCGACGACTGCTCCCGACGGCCCCGGGCGGCGGCGCCTCGTAGGGGCCACCGGCGGCTTGTGACATCCTAATAAAATTATTAGAATGTCCCAAGTTTTCTTTAAAAAGAAAAGGCAAATTGAAATTAACTTATTATTTTTCCATATGAAAATCCCTAAATTTTCAAATGATTATATACATATAAGAATTTATTATTTTATCAATTGTTTTCATTATAAATTACAATTTAGGAAATTTCAAATTTTACGATTTCAAATACAAAAGCTTTCTCCTCGTTTTTAGTCATTCCTCGGTCGAAATCCTAAGCTTCTCTCTACCGATTGAAATCCTAGCTCGACCGGAGCCCTAGCTCTTTCCTTTCATCGTTTTCCCCTCAATCCTTCCTTGGTCACGATCTTCTCCCTTTGTAACCCTCTCGACCGAAACCCTATCATGGTCGACCCGACCTGTCCCTTGATCAAAACCTTAATCGGTCGACGTCCTCCAAAACCCTAATTCCGACTTTGAAACCTTCTCGACCACACCCAAATCCTTCGGAGTCCCTCGCCAGTTGTACCTGCAGCAATCACCGAGAGCCCGAACCCAAGTTCTCCAAACCCAATTTCAATTCCAACCTGAAGAAACCCATCACAAACCCAAGCCCAAATTTATCCCTAAGCCCAATCCCAGGTTCACAACTCAACCCCAATATAAACCCAACAAAAACCCTAGCGCTCCTCCTACTGCCTCAGCCGCCGCCTCCTGCCGCTGGAGCCGTCGCCGCCCTGCCTTGCCCCCACGGAAGTGCCTGGCCACCCAGCTCGCCGTGGCCGGTCCGACCATGGAGGCGCAGCCGCCCCGGCCGTGGAGATGCCGCCGCCTAGGCCGAGCCGCGCCGCCCCTCGTCCCGCATAGCCACGCCGCCCAGGCCCAGCTGTCGCCAGGCTGATGCCGCCGCCTCTGCCCTGCCCCGCTCCTGGCCCAGCAGCCGCTGCCCCATCCCGTAACCGCGCTGGCGCCGCCGCCGCCTCCCCGGCCACGCGCTGGAGCCGTGCCGCGCCGCACGTCGCCTTGCCGCTCGCCCCTGCGCCCCGAGCCTCCGCTGCCCAGCAGGGACCGCCGCCGCCTTGCCTTGCCACGGCGCCGCCCCTCAGCGCCGCCCCTCGCCAGAGCCGAGCCGCAGCCGCCTCGCCTCGCCGGAGCCGCCCCTTCCCCAGCCGTGATCCATGGCTTCCCTCTCCATGTGGTTTTCTCTCTCTCCCCCACATCTCTCTCTCCTGTGTATGGCAGCAGCGTGAGGGGAGATGAGGAACAGGGAGGATTTTCCCCTTTTCAACTCACGGTTGGGTCACAACCCAATTCAACACTATTCACGGTGAACAGTAGCACTTCATAATTTCGTATCTCCCAAACCGTAAGCCCGATTCGCCCCAAACCAGTTTTCCTAGTCTCGTAATATTCTATACTGCCTACTGTATTTATTTTATAATTTTATGATTTTTCTATGTTGTTGCTTATTGGTTGTTACCTTGGTTTGCGCGTAGGCCGCTCCGACATTTTTGCCGGTGTCATCAGTGTCGATCGGTTCCCAGAAAATTATCGAGATCCTGAGATGCACAAGGATGTCGCCGTCGGTGACGTTGGAGTCGTGGATGCCGACAACTTCCAGAATAACGTGGACTTCGGACCGAGACGTCGCCACGAACAATGTTGATCGTTAACGTCGACGATTTCGTTGCGAGGCCGATCGCTGCCAGGCAAGCACTAGTTGTTTGCATATTCCTGTCCTATGTTTTACTATCTTCGTCTGTCCAAAAATATGTGCTCTCTTAACTATAATTTAGGGCAACAGTCTTTGGACGGAGGGAGCTTAATCGTATTTACTTTTCATAATCAACTTTTGCATGCATGGTAGAATAGTGTGTGTGCCTTATTCATGTTAGTCATCTACTAGCATGACTAGACCTCATTTGATAAACCCTTTACCGTTCCATAGCCTATTCTTTGAATAGATGTGTAGGATTGCATTGGGACTCACTATAAAATGTGCCCTTGTGGGGCGTATGCTTCGTGATGGTGTTTTCGGATAAACCCTAAACAACTAAAACTAGTGTAGATTGTTTAGGGGAGACCCGGCAGAGATGTTTCCGGGATTGTGGTGGAGATTCGAAGGTCTCCTCTAATAAGGACTCAAGCTTGTGTATTGATGGACCGAAACTTACCGTACAGCCACTTGTGCCTTCAGCCCTGGCTTAGTACACTATGAAACCCACTAACCGCTGGCTCGTAGGCTGTCCGGTTACGTTTCGTCACTGCTGCCCTAGGAGGAGCCTTGCAATCTCCTCTGAGGGGTAGGTGCGTTCCTGAGACTGAATGGCTTAAATGGGGAACGACCCACGGGTGGTGCCTAGACGTAGGGCGCCCTACTATGGCGGGCACCGGCGGGGCCGGGAAAACCTTAAGAGAGGGCTGGTGAAGTGGTGGGCGTAGTAGGCTGGAAAAGTCTTGTACCGTATCTCCTAGTGGATGAGACGGGACTTGTGGGGAAATTTGTACACACTCTGCAGAGTTAAAACTATCATGATAGCCGTGTCCACGGTTATGGACGAGTTTGGAAAGGTTTGCACATGTAGATCCATCTTTTTAATAATTGAATTTGACTAGAGTAGGCTGGGATTGGCCTGGTGTGATGATGCACCTTACCTTGTTGTTCGAGATGATCGGTTCAATTCACGCATTCAACAAAATATCACTTTTCCTAAAACTTGATTAGTAAATAGGTTTTGGTGTAAAATAGCCTATTTCCCCAATCTTTGCCATTGCATACATTTGTTAAGGATTGCTTGCTAGGTAGCCGCGTACTCATTATATCTATCGCGGATAATTTTATTATTCAGGTTGCAAGTCTAATCAGGACCAGGAAGGGTCCGAACTCAGGTGTGCAGGACTAGCTGCGGGTGGTGTCCGGGTCAATTGCTTGGATATCGTCGTTGAAGGCTGTTGCTGCTCTGATGTTCTTATTATTCGTTCTTAATATTTGGTAATATCTGTCTTATTATAATAGCTTATGACGCTACCTTGTAATACTCTATTATTTTGGATAATAATGGAATGCCAGCGATGATAGCCGTTTAATTGTCCATCATGAGGTACTAGTCTGGGCCTAGTATCAGATCATGGTGCCGGATTCCCTGTGAAGACGCAGGGGTCTTGACACGGCTGCTCGCGGCAGCCCCTAGCGGTGGCAACCCCCTGAGGTGGTGGCTCACGGTAGCCCTCGACGGTGGCCGCTTGCGGCGGCCCCTGGTGACAGCGGCTTGCGGCAACTCCGGCGGCGCCTGGTGGCTTGCTGCTGTCCGGCAGCACTACGAACCCTAAGTCCTAGCAGCTCATGATGAAAGATCACTACATTTTGCTTCACGCGTGCATGAGTTGTTTCCCACATTAATCTTCAGGGGCACCTAAACCATGAATTTCCGACAGACCATCTATCCCTAGGCAACCCTTTACCGTCAGACCGTTTGTGGCAGATATTTCTATGAATTTCCCATGGACAGCCTGTCACTAAGGTACCATTTACCGATAGACCGTCTATTGCAGATCTTTAGGGACAAACCGACCATTAGGCAAGCCAATTTTTACAAATAAACGTCCAGTCGCTAAATATGGTATGTGGTAGCTCTTTCAGCTAGGTACGCCCTCCTCTCCTTTCCTTCGATTGGGCTACACCCTCTTCTGGACCAAGCCCGTGCAAAACACCTCCCTCTCTTTCTTCTCTCTCTGGCTCCCTAATCTCTCTCAAGGTTATGCCTCGCTGCCCCGATCTCTTTGCATTGGCCACACTTTACCAAGCCACCCATCGGGGGAAAATGATTTTTATATTTATTTTTTTTTAGTAAGAATGCATATTTGGGAGGCGACAGGACACTATATCACTGTGGGGGGCAGGGCAATCTCCCATTGCAAGCTAGCTGAAATCGCCATGCACCCACTGGGATACGATGTCTCGTCGCCTACCCAACCGGCAATCACTTTTAATGGACGACGGGGGACTACTTTTTCTTAATCCAAAAAGAAATGCATTTTTACGTAAAATAATAAAATAAATATGCCAAACTATGTGTTGCTCCCCTCTCACCCTTCACCGGGCCATCTTCAACTAGGCTACGCATGCGCAACCTTCGGCCGGGCCGAGCGGAGCAGGCCGGTAGCCGCACTCTTTCCCTCTATTCTTCTCTTTCTTTCGAGGAGATAGGCCCCGGTGGATCGAATCGAATGCCATGAGCCGTAGATCCCACTTCTATTTTCTAGATTTCCCAGGGCATAGTACACCTACATATTTGCCACCGCTATTTACTTGATTTGTTTGCCACCGCTAGATCATTCATCCGATGAAGGAGGTTTCTGGACGCCACCATCTCCTAGGAGCAAGATTACTCCAAAACTGCTATGTTTAATAGTCTGTGACAAGTTAAATTAGATGTCCCAATTTCATGTTATGCTTTTGTAGCATGCAACCACCGCCAGGAACTCACCATTAGGATTACTATCATTTGCTCCAAAAAAAAGTTTTTACGGTTAGTAGCTTAGCAACGCTTGGTTGGGAAGAAACGATGAATGGTTTACTTTCATAGCATGATGGGTTACCGTGGGCTTTGTCACTCCTTAAATAAAGGGACAGACTGCAGGGCAGTCGCCTGCATTTGTGAGCTTGGCGTAGGCGATTTGCTAGCCATTGGATCTTGATCCAATGGCCAGCTTGTGCGAGCCCCTCCTTTTTTCAGCGACGGCCAGCTTGAGCGAGTCCGATCCCCTTCTTCTTACTCACTCCGCGCCTCCACCACCGCCGCCTCGAGCCACCGCCCCGGCCGGCGGTGCCCTCACCGCCGGCCGCTCCGCCATCCTTCCTCCCGCCGCCACGCCACCACCGCCCACCCTAACCGAGGCGGCGCCGCTGCTCCGCGCGCCTCGCGCCCCATCCCCGCCGCCTCCTTCCTCCGCCTCGGCCGGCGGCGCCCTCGCCGCTGGCCGCTCTGCCGCCCCAACCTCCCGCCGCCGCGCCTCCCCCGCCCACCCTAACCTCGCCGGCGCCGCTTCGATCCCCCATCCACCGCCGCCCGACCGCCATCTCCCCCCTTCCCCGGCTCCGGCGGCGCCGAGCTGCCTCCGCCGCCGCCCGGACGATCCTGACCATACGCCGTGCCTCCGCCACCCCGACCTCCCTCTAAACCCCAGGGAACACAAAACCCCCAACCCCAACCCCCCGAATCCTAACCCTTACCCGAACCGGCCGGCGGCGAACTCGACGACGGCGACAGCGAGGTCGACGGCGGCATGGTAAGCTCCCTTCCTCCTCCCTTCTTCCTCTTCCTTCTTCCTCTTCCCCCTTTCTTCCTCTGAAATTTGTAGTCAATCGAGATGAAATTTCACTCGCCTGTGTCACATCTGCCAACGCAGGCGACTGCATTTGAGCAAATCCGTTAAATAAATTACAACATACTAATAATTGGGATGAGGAGTGTTTGAATTGTATGGTGGGTGCCTTCGTGTAGAACATTCGAGCTTATGTTGGTTTACCACTCCAAGAAAAAGTACCAACGATTGTGATAAGTTTAACCAATAATTTCGTGTGACCGCATGTGGATTATGGGGCATTTGTGGCATGTAGTTGAAGAACCCCGGTATTGCTACTTATGCATGTCATGGTGTGATCCGTGAGGGATCGCATATGTTTGTGTTTCCGGGGCATGAGTGTCGTGGTTAGGACACGCTATGATGGGGTGTCTCAATTTAGGACACGACATGGTAATACTAGGTTTGTCTTTCGAAGGGTTTTGTTATGATACTCCTCGAGGAGGGGGTATTGAGTGGGTAAAGCTTACAACATCTGCAGTGTATAAAACTACTCTAATGGTCGCGCTCCTTATTAAAGTGCAACATGCCGGTTCTCTACATTGTAACTTCATCTTAATTAAACTGGCATTGGTAAGATTGGTTCAGTCATGTGCCACTACTAGATGACTTAGTTGCTCCGAATTTGAGACTAAGCTTGCGTGGGACAAGATTGCGAATATGAGGCCGAGCCCTTGTGAGACGAGACTAAGCGTTTGGGATTAAGCTCATGAGGGGCGCACTACTACAAAACACCCCTTTCACGCCGCATCAATCATCACTGCCGGTTCAATTTGGAACGACCGTGTTAAAGTATCACTGCCGGTACTTAAACCTCTTTGCGCTCGATGTCCAGTTCGAAGTTACTAACCAGAAGTGATACCTCTTTTCACTGTCGGCTTTTACTACAAACCGACAGTGAACCATCACTACCGGCTCGATCTACAAAACCGGCGGTGGCAGCGAAGTATCATTGTTGGCTCGTGCTAGAGAGCCGATAGTGGAATTTAGTAATCACTGTCAACTCAATATACGACTCGACAGTGATAATCCTTACCACTGTCAGTTTCATACTCAGCAGTAATATTGATCCTCATTACTGCTAGTATATTTATTGTCGGTCTAGAAACTAGCTAGTAGTAAAGCCTGTTTTGGCCTGGCAGTGATGTAGTGTCATTTAGTAGTGGCGAGAGTCTTGGAAGTTTTTAGATGGAGATCGTGAGAGGCTAGACTTTGAGAATATTTTGTGATTATGTTTTTGTTTCCGTATGAGTTATTATTGGGGATTGTATTTTCCATTCCCGGACAGTGAAAGACCTCTTGGTGTTCCTTGGTGTCCTCCTGGTTGTAACATGTAACGTGTAGTCAATTGGGATGATAGGTGATGTACCATCACCCGTAAAGTCTTGGAGATTAAATCTTTCTCGTTGCGACAGCCTAGCCCGTGGTGGAGCGCACTAGGTTTTCCATGACGGCGTCGGCATGTCATGTAATTCTATGGATTAGTTACCATGTACATGCTTATCTTTTCGAATTTGTTTCCCATTGTGGTTAGTATAAATAGTCTCCTCATGCATGACGGTATGGCATGGATCATCAGCATTAGCATCACGATCACGACGACAACCACATCGATAGCACTGTCTTCTTCTAGGGAAGGGGTCCTGCTCGATTTTTCTCACGCAAAACTTGTACTGTGATCTTTTGATTATACTAAAGGATTGGACATAGGACTTTTATCCCTTACTCGAAAGACCTGAAACAGGATAAAAATCTCTTTGGTGTTTCATACACCAATATCTCTTCGACATATTGTAAGTCGATATTGCGGCAGAAAGGGGTCTCTTTGGTCCGACAATTGAGAAGTTAGCTAGACTACGGAAACTTGTGCCCAACCGCCGACAACTGGCGCCCACCATGTGGTCGGAGACTTTCTTGTCGCCATATTCCTCCATGATGTCGACCAAATCCGGCGATACCTGTGACATGCTTGTCTTTGATGGACAGGATGACTTTGATTACGCAAGATCAAGGTTATACAGGGCCATGTGGAGCTCATCCGATATGAGCTTACCATGAGCTTACCTCGAGCTATTCCGAACAACTTCTAGAACCTTAACCTCAAATGGCCATGTTGCCTTCATCCGAATATGGATTTGAGCAATTCTTTCTGCAAAAAAAATGCATTAGCTCATGAACTTTCTGAATCTTCCATGAAGTTCATGTTAATGTTGTTGAATGTTTTATTTCGATTTTATTTGATGTGCTTACTACTGAACGTTAGGATCCGATGTTCCGGAGAAGTCCGAGATTGAGCAAGAAGCTCCTCGCACTGATCAGCGGCAAGAAGCTCCTCCCTCCATTTGACTTAATCATGTTGATACTCTTTTGCAATACATGCGTTTAATTACGTTATATCACTAGTTGTTTGCTAGTTTCAAGTATATTATTTGCTAGGTAGAATGTAGCTACATCCATATTAGTGGTTAGTAGTATAATAGGTTTGACACCTTTGTTCCTTGAAAGCCCAAGTGGGTACAAATAACAATGGTTGTATCACGTATGCTTAGCCTTGCCTAGAGTGCACAAACCATATTAAGATACCTGATTATGATATCCTCGTTGTTCGGATGGATTGATCTACGGTTCATGATGATGGTTCGATGTGTTGGTTTGGAGCTGTACCTGAACGTGTTATAGGGGATGATGAGAGGATAGATCCTTGATATGCAACCTTGTTTGGGTAATTAAGGACCGAACATCGTGTATCTTCCTCTCAAATACTATATGCGCAACAACACGTGTTATATGGAAATACCTAGCCAATTCTACGTGCGTGCTTGTATCATTGGTGACCAATGGTGCTATTACTGTTTATTTGATGGTGTTTTGTGTGGGGACTGCCCTGGGACAGCTTTGGTGCCACAGGTAGCTTCCGTGGGGCTTCATGGGCAGCTGGATAGAAGGCCACTAGTAGCGTCCACAGTAACGGTTAACTCCTTTATACCACCATCAACATCGTGCTCTTTTTAATATAGTAGAGATTCTCGTAACAATCGATAATACGTGAATTTTAAAATCACTTAAACTGTGAAATTCCTGATCCGATTATTTCGCTGCTTCCCTTCCATCGCCCACCACGGCCTCCCATTCCCCATCCCTGGGACAACACTACGCTTCCACTCCAATCCCTAGCCTTCGTCTCTCCTCGCGTGCCGGGGCAAGGAGCGGCCGGACTGAGCGGAGGCAGCAGCCGAAGCAGTGGCTCGCCGCATCGCTGCGCAGTGAGGAACTCAATTGCTCGATGAACTCGGAGGCAAACCTGCTATGCAGAAGCTGCGAGCATGGTGGCGACATACGCATAGGCGGTCCGAACTCCGGAGCTCAGCGGAGAGCATAGCACAACGACATCGCCCGTTATCGAGTCAAGGTCGTCATTGGTCTAGCGTTACCCTGATTTTCCGTCCCATGAAGCAATCAAGCAATGATCCCGGTTCCTCCAAACCCCAAGACCCTCCCATATCTGTCCAGTCCGGTGACGCCACATCTTGAAGCAGGTGTCGGCTACACATCTTGCAATGGAGCTGTCACATGCCTGCCTCCAACACAAGCACTCAACACACACCATCCTCCTTGGTGAGCTATATAAATAGGTCTTATAAATATGCATTGAATTGCGTTCACCATCCGATTCATCATTTTTTTTTGATAAGACCATCCGATTCATCTAATAGCCTAAATTGGTGAAAGAATGCGAGCAATTCACTTTAACACTTGAACAATTTGAAGATAAGAGGCGCTATTTGGTAATGTGATAAAGCAGGACATGATGTCACAGTAGCAAAACAGGTTTGTACTTAAAGCTTTTTCAGCTATTTGTAATTTGCGATTTAATAACGAAACGAGCTACTTCTAATGTCAGGGTTGCTAAAAGGAAAATTTGGAAAAAAGAACCCGTTGTATGGGAAATACTTCAAGAAGTTAAAGCTTTTTCTTTTCTGACTTATTCATTCAATTCATTTCAAATAAGATTTATCTTGTTCAAACCAATAAATAGAGCTGGGGTTATAAGCCCATATGCGACGAAGGTTTTTGTCGCTGTCGAAATAAGAATAAGTCCAAACCCCATTGACATAATAACAGAAGTGGGAGAAGAGGGATTACCCATGCATATTGATATGTATGTTTCATAAGAAAAGAAATTGAAATTTTTTACTTCAATTTTTCTAGTAATGAAAAAAAACATAGTGCTAATGGCAGTGATTGCTTTGGGAAGTACAGTCAATTTGTTATTTTGAGCTGCAAATTAGTTTATTTAATAGGAATTCTGGTTGAATAATAAATTGGTGGTTTGTTTGCACAACTTGCTTTACACAACCACAAAAGAAAAAAAATTGTTGTTTTCTTACGTTGCTGCATACAAGCCCTTTCATCTTGTTTGACAATTCTGTGGACTATTATGTTTAACGATCGTTGCTTGCAATATTGGACTATTATGTTAGTTGAACTTGTGTTAGTTTATTTTTATTATTTGTTTGAATCCTATATAATTTACGTATCACCCAATTAAGTATCCGGTAACCGATTTCTACCCATCCATACAGTATCCGGTATCCATTTGCGATGGAGCTGTCACAGTGTCACATACCTACCTCCAACAGAAGTACTCAATACACCGTCCTGCTTAAGCTATATAAACAGGTCTTATAAATATGCATTGAATTGCATGCACCATCCGATTCATCTAATAGCCTAAATTGGTGAAAGGATGCGAGCAATCACTTTATACTTGAACAGTATAAAGACAAGAGGTGCTGTTTGGTGATGTGTTAAAGCAGGACATGATGTCACAATAGCACAACTGGTTTGTACTTGAGCAATGGAAAAGAAAAGTGCTAGGCGGTGATTGTAAACAGTTGGTAATGGCATTGTAGTCACCCATTGGTTAATTACATGGTCTCATACACGAAGCATGAGAAGTCTTTTGAGAATCTGGCTCTTTTTGGACAAAATCCATTCACGGTGTGCTTGTTTACTTGCACAGTAATTCAAATTAAAATTTTAATTGGACGTGCTAGGAGTAATAGTCTTAACATCTCCACCAATAAAAACGTATAAAAACGTCTTACGATGATTCCTTAAGTGTACGAGAGATACCACACAAATTTTACAGATCCATTGCTCACCTTCTATCTTTGCCCACAATATCCTCCCACCGTGGTCAACCATACGCCTAACTTCTTCCCCGAGCATAAGCCTTTTCCATGCCGGCCGTCTCTCCTTCTATTATCTTCAGATTCACACCCCACCCGCCTCTCATCTCCATCTCCCACGAGTGATGGTGCAAGGAGGTGTGGCAGGCAAACCAGCTACGGACAGGTTACAGTCACAGTAAAGCTGCGGACAACGTATCGAAGCTGCGGACAGTCACAGTCAATGTTCCTGGTGCCTCCTATAACCCCAAAGAATCCTTCCCACATGTTGAAGCAGCAGTAGGCTGCACATCTTTCGTTCATTTTGTGTTGGATCTGTCGCATCCCTGGCCTAAACTCGTGCACTGAAGCACATGTTGCAGAATGTTGCTAAAGGAGTCTTTGGCTCTTTGCAGCGTGTACTGTGCAATACTTGACCGGTATATATAGCGCACCACAGTAACAAAAAAAGAAGACTTGCTAATTTTGAGATGTACGAGATTTTTTTTACTATCGGTCACTTTTAAGTTGCACTACAATAACACTAAAATTACACTGCTTATGTTGATTATTCATCATATAGTTTTAGCATATGTTGCACTGCTTATGTTGCACTACAATAACACTAAAATTACACTAAAACTACAGTAAGACATATAGTTTTAGCATAAAGTTGTTATTCATCAATTATCTATTTTATTTGTTGATTTCTATGTTTCATTACTATATATATATTTGTTCAATAAGCGTGCTCACTTTTTTTATTTTCCTATGTTTCAAGTCATCTTGCATGTTTATTTTAATCAAACTAAAAGTGCACACTAGTAATAATAAATTTGCACTTGTTAATAATGTGTAACTTTAATTTAGTTATAAGCCTTGTTCTTTTCAGCGTATTGTTGTGTTGGCGTGTTACTGTAGCAAATTTGAGAGCACTCTAAAAGAGGTCTAAAGATTATTAAAAATAACTAAAAATAGTTTTAGGATCTTTGGAAAGACTAGTAAAATCCACGAAAAATTGTTACA
Source organism: Raddia distichophylla (assembly GCA_005191435.1). NCBI lineage: Eukaryota > Viridiplantae > Streptophyta > Magnoliopsida > Poales > Poaceae > Raddia > Raddia distichophylla. The sequence goes on from SPJY01001703.1 coordinate 95,785, forward strand.
AATTATCATGACATATAGGCTATATAAAAATAACAAAATTTGCTACAGTAATACGCAACAGCATGTAACGCTGAAAAAAACAAAGCTATAGTGTTATTTAAACAAAATTTACTGACACTTATTTTATTTTTAGGCGATTGTGTGGTAGACTGTCCCGTTAGTGGTTATTCCTTAAAAAAATCTCAACACTATTTATTTTTTTCACCTTTCGAAGCCGCGTTTCGAGGCCCTCAACTTTACCCTTAATCTTATTTAAGTTCACTACGTCAAAAACACAAATCAATGATGGGTTACAACAACAATTAGTGATAGGTAAAGAAACCGTCACATTGGATGGGTCAATGATTAGTCATAATTAGTGACAGGTTAAGACGCATCACTAATCTATATAAACGTGACAAGTTGGTATACTATCCGTCATTTATCTTCGCCTCCAAAAGGCCCCCTAGGTTACTCATGGCACATATAAATGACTAGTAAAATTTACACACATCACCCATGATAATAAGATAAGGTCGGACAAATTTTCTACCTGTCACACATGATAAATAACATAAGTGACGGACAGAGTTCTACCCATCACCCATGATAATTATATAAGTGACGGACTATATTACCACCCATCACATTTGGTAATAAGATAAGTGACGTTGTAAGATAAAGTACGTCACTTATCTTTGTCTTCTAGAGTACCCTATAGGTTACCTATGACATGGATAAGCACTACAAGAATCTGAGGTATTTACGTCGGCCTAAATAGCCCAAAAGCCGACGTAAACAAAGCGACGGAAATAGGCATATTTACGTCGGCGGCTGACGTAAATAGGACCTATTTACGTCGGCCATGCGGCTGACATAAATATTTGGCGTCGGGGAGGGTCGTCACCTTGGGACGCTCATTTACGTCGGCCATAGCCGACGTAAATACCTTTTTCCTATTTATGTCGGCTTCGGCCGACGTAAAGACAGGGCTAACGGCAAGGGACGGCTACACCACGTGGCCCTTCCAGTATTTACGTCGGCCAAGCTGGCCGATGTAAATCTGACCGACATAACAGGGCCGATAGCACGGCACGGCTGCGCCACGTGGCCCTTCTAGTATTTACGTTGGCCACGCTGGTCGACGTAAATACTGTAGCTGCTGGCTGGCAAAATAGCCACATTTTTGACACAAATTACCAATTTTCTGCAAAAATCGAACAACATCCAATACCAGCAGTTTTATATAAATTTCGTTATCTCAAGATACAATCCAAACAATGTTCAACACATAGAACAATCATCACATTTTCCATCAACTCAATTGTCATACATATAATTCAAATGACGGTCGAGACAAGTTCGCATAGACATTGAATACATGTTCAACAATGGTCTTAGCATATCAAGTGCACATTCAACACATGTTCGCAACACATGTCTCATCAATCTTAATGACATTCAGCACACGTTCGCACATGTACATATATAGATGAAAAGATAGTTCACAACATTAACTTGGAGGAGTATTATTAAACTGATGTCTGCTACCAACATTGCCTCCTGAGGTAAGAAAGTCTCCAACGGTCGGTGGAGTCCTCGAAGAAGAAGCGACTCCAACATTATCATCTGGAGGAGCCACCGAACTCTAAATTAAAAGGCAATATTAGAAGTTTTAGATTACACAATCATATACATGTACAAAAAGTCTAAGTTTGATGCGTACCATGATAGGAGATTGTTGTGTAAATATAGGTGGAGGCCAGAATGGAGGAAAGCTTAATGTCGTTCCAAACTGCTGTATCATATATGCCTACAAATAATTTTAACAATTCTAAGTTCAAAAGAGTGATTTGCATTTATTAGGTTAAAGTATGAAAAAATTAGAAATAATTACACTATTTTCATGAATTTTAAGCAATAATAAAGAATTCATAACAAGTGACCAAGTTGACCATAATTTTTTAGTTTGCATGAATATGGAGTAAAATTTATCAATTTTCATGAATTTGGACCATAATTGAATAAGTTTTAACAATTTGCAAGTATTAGGTTAACAATGGAAGAAATTAACAATAATTGGAGTATTTTATTAATGTGAAGCAGTAATATATATAATTCATAACAAGGGAAGCGGTGCAACCATAATTTTGTAGTTCACCTGAATATGGAGTTAAATTTCACAATTTTTATGAATTTGTAATAGAAATGAGCAATGTTTTGAAATGAACAAGCTTCAATGATTACTTACTTGTATAGCTGCTTGTTGTTCTGCCTGCCATAAAACAAAGTATTATTGTTGTTGCCTCAACTGCTCCTGTAGTTGGGCCTCGCGGGCAGTTTGTTGTGCAGCTTGTTGCCTCAACTGCTCCTGTAGTAGTTGGGTTTCATGAGTGCTCGACCCACTACCTTGCCAAGAAGCCGAGGATCTTGCCGAACATAAGACAGCACTACTATCCAGAATACCATTAAAGATGGAGAATCGACCATGTTTCTTGCCACCACCACTACTATATAGAGCGACGGGATCGACATCTTGTCTTCTCCAATCATAGTCAGGTCCGTGAGCATCGGCCATCACTGGCCCATAAGAAGTCTGCACAACATATAAATGCATAAGGATACAATAAAAAATTCACTTCGGTTAGAATACAATTCTACTAACCAAGCTCTGTGTCGCCTTGTCACTGCATAACTGGTCTAGCTATGTTGGATCAAAACCAAGGTGGCCTCTAATATAAGCTTCAACCTCAGGAGGTCGAGACCCACTTTAAGTTTCCTATATTTAACAGCATAGAACAACATTAGTCAATATTTGTAAACTAAGCTAATCAAATATCGACAGTGAAACCTATAAATACCCATATGCAACCGTAAGAAACTTACCATACGTCGCGCAAGATGAAGATGTCCATCGGCTCCGTACCACTGAGATACCCTCGGGCCCGCCTCCCTATTACCCCTCTTTTTGTTTGAATTCTGAACAAAGTCTGGTGAAGCCCAGTATTGGCTAAGAGCATACCATACTTCGAGGTATTTGTTGAACCAAGGCAACATAACTTGTAGTCATCGGTACTGATTTTCATGGAGATAGATTTTTTATGCACCAAGCTTCTTACTTATATCTTGATGTAGCACCCTCTTATAATACAAGCTCACTGCCTGAATACGATCCTGGCACATCATCTTCTTGACCGTCCTGGTCACTGCGTTCTTAAAAACATACCTTGCCTTCTCTTGGAGAGACTGCTTCTGATCACTTGGCAAACGGTATCTCTCCTTCATGTGAAATGGATAAATTAGTTAGAAATTACCGACCCAAGTCCTGAACCATCTCATCCATCCGGTCATCCACTCTATCAGTAGTATCATCTTCATAAGAGACATCTACCACCTGTGACTCACCATGTTCATACCATATGAGGTGATTCAGCATGATGCCCAATTTGCATAGGTGGCCGGCCATAATGGATTTTGTCACTCGGGCAAAAAGATGACATTTAACACATGGACACTTTGCTACCCCACCAAGAGAATCTGGGGTGAAAACCTTATCCAGAAAATTTTGTGTGTTAACTTTCCATTCTTGAGTGTGCTTCATACCATTATCCCAACCGTCGTACATCCATCTATGGTCTATAGCCATCTTTATTAATAGTAAATGCAAAAATATATGAAAATTAAGTTAATGATCCTAACCGGAGATCTAGGCAAAGATACGTTCTAAACCCACCTAGGGATGAACGGGTTAGCACGGTTTGTCGTGACATGTGGTGCAATCTGAACAAAATTTTGGCAGCGTAACCTCGCTGTTCTCCGAATGCATGCATGATACTTGTGCATCGGAGTATCAAAGTAAATAATAATGGAGAAACCAACAATATAACAACTAGGAGTATACTGATGTACCTCGCCGCGGCTAGGAAGGGAGAGGCGGCGTCGGCAGCAGCTAGGAAGGGGGAGGCGGCGTTGGCGCGGTTACGAAGGCGGAGGCAGCGTCGACGTGGCTGGGGGAGGTGGCGTCGGCAGCGGCTAGCCAGGAATGGGGAGGCGTCGGCAACGTCTAGGAAGGGGGAGGTGGCATCGGCGTTGGCAGCGCGGTGGTGCCGCCGTGGCGGGGGCGAGGAAGGGGCCGTCAGCGTTGGGGCAGAGGTGGGACCGGGGCGTGGAAGAGGGGGGGCGGCGCGGCAGCGGGATGAGGGCGGCGGCGAGGCGGGGCCAAGGGGCAGCGGCAGAGGCGCAACGGTGGGGGCGAGGAAGGGGTCGGCGGCGTTGGCGCGGGGGCAGGGCCGAGGCACGGCGTGGCGAGGCTAGGGCGCGGCGACGAGCCGAGGGCGGGGCTGGGGCGCGTTAGCGCGGGCAATGGGAGATGAGGAGGAGCTGGCGGTGCGGGCAATGCACGAGCTAGCGGCGCGCACTAGGGTTAAGGGCCCAAAAGAGATGTTTACGTCGGCCAGGGCAAAACCGATGTAAATAAATGCATTATTTACATCGGCCAAGGCAAAGCCGACGTAAATACCTTTATTTACATTGGCCAGGCCGACGTAAATACTTCTTCCACGTCACCTATTGCCTCCGTGGCCTGATCTGCTATGTAAATAAATTGATTTACGTCGGCACGGTCCAGTCGATGTAAATAACCCAATTATTAACGTTGGCTTCGTCCGGGCCAACGTAAACTACTTTTGTCTGATGTTAATAGGTCGGTTTCCTATAGTGAAGTGACGGATAAATACAAGACCAAAAATAACACATTTGTGGGTACCGCGGGAGATCCCCCAAAATACAACTCTCCAAGATTGATCACCCGCATTTTAAAATAGTACAAACTGCCAGACTTTATTGCATAACTAGATTTATTTTACAATATAGGATTAAAATTTTTAATACACCTCCAAAATAACACCACAATACCACAAGCATGGCTTCAGGGTAGGGTTAACTCAAAAATCTATGCTGAACTCTTCCTTATCTTCACATGAAAAGTCCTTTGCAAAAAAGACGCGGAGCCTACCTAAGAGAAGGGTAGCCCGCAAGAAAATGGGTAAGCACACCAATGTACTAGCTGGTATCCATATGCAAACATATTATCTATATGAAGGTTTAACAGAAATTGAGCAGGGGATTTAATAATATACTTGATGCAATTTTTTATGATAGTTTTGGAAAATAATATATTTTGTCCATTCTTTACTAAAACATTTTAAAATAGATTTTTGTTATTGTTTGACTCAATACCTTCTCTAAATCAAACTAATACCTACATCAAACCTACAACCACACCTCTAGCCTGATTTATGTCAATTTTCGTAATTGACGTCACCTATTCGATATAACTTCATATAACAGAATTATGGTCCCTCGATGATTTTGTTTTAAGACTACAGAATTGGTCTAGCTTTACCCATAAAATATTCAGTAATACGGTATGGGCGGAAATTTATATCATTTCTAACATGGCAAAAAAAAAGTTATGAGCAAGAACAAACTAAGCACCCCCCCCCCAAACCATTGTGTCAACTAGTCACAACTAAAGAGACCCACCAACCTTCTCACTCTACCCATTGCTTGGTCTTGATGAACTGCGAACATTATCATCATCCTCACAACCTTATACCAAGACCACGATCTTCACGACACAACTTGTCGACGGTTGAGATAATGATCTCAAGTCGCTAAGGTTCTTTAGAAGTGAGATAGGAGACACGCCGAACAACCACGAACAACAACGAACAGGAGACAGGGGTTTTTATCCTGGTTCAGGCCTCTCGGGAGAGATAATAGCCCTACGTCCAGCCTTTCTTATATATCAGAGATGAGTTTTCTTATGTTGCTGCATACAAGCCCTTTCATCTTGTTTAACAATCCTGTGGACTCTTATGTTTAATGATCGCTGTTTGCAATATTGGACTATTATGTTAGTTGAACTTGTGTTAGTTTATTTTTATTATTTGTTTGAATCCTATATAATTTACATATCACCCGATTAAATATCCGGTAACTGATTTCTACCCGTCCATACAATATCCGGTATCCATTTGCAATGGAGCTGTCACAGTGTCACATACCTACCACCAACAGAAGTACTCAATACACACCGTCCTGCTTAAGCTATATAAACAGGTCTTATAAATATGCATTGAATTGCATGCACCATCCGATTCATCTAATAGCCTAAATATATTGGTGAATTAACGAATGCGAGCAATTCACTTTATACTTGAACAATATGAAGACAAGAGGTGCTGTTTGGTGATGTGTTAAAGCAGGACATGATGTCACAATAGCACAGCTGGTTTGTACTTGAGCAATGGAAAAGAAAAGTGCTAGGCGGTGATTGTAAACAGTTGGTAATGGCATTGTAGTCACCCATTGGTTAATTACATGGTCTCATACACGAAGCATGAAAAGTCTTTTTGAGAATCTGGCTCTTTTTGGACAAAATCCATTCACGGTGTGCCTGTTTACTTGCACAGTAATTCAAATTAAAATCTTAATTGGACGTGCTAGGAGTAATACTAACATCTCAACCAATAAAAACGTATAAAAACGTCTTACGATGATTCCGTGAGTGTACGAGAGATACCACACAAATTTTATAGATCCACATATACTAAGCAACAGATCCACATATACTAAGCTAGCAACCCCGGTCTAATTATTTTGTTGCTCCCCTTCTATCTTTGCCACAATGTCCTCCCAACGTGGTCATCGATACGCCTTCCCCGAGCATAAGCCTTTTCCATGCCGGCCGTCTCTCCTTCTATTATCTTCAGATTCACACCCCACCCGCCTCTCATCTCCATCTCCCACGTGTGGTTACAGTCACAGCCAAAGCTGCGGACAACGTATCGACGGCCAGATCTGCCTTCACATCATGCACGCAAGCAAATGTTCCTGGTGCCTCCTAACCCCAAAGAATCCTTCCCACATCTTGATGCAGCAGTAGGCTGGACATCTTGCGTTCATTTTGTGTTGGAGCTGTCGCATCCCTGGCCTAAACTCGTACCCTGAAGCACATGTTGCAGTATGTTGCTAAAGGAGTTTTTGGCTCTTTGCAGCGTGTACTGTGCAATACTTGACCGGTATATATAGCGCACCACAGAAATAAAAAAAGACTTGCTAATTTTGAGACGTTCGAAATTTTTTAACTATCGGTCACTTTAAAGTTGCACTACAATAACACTCAAATTACACTGCTTATGAAGGTGTAGTTTTAGCATAAAGTTGTTATTCATTAATTATCTATTTTATTTATTGATTTATATGTTTCATTACTATATATATTTGTTGAATATGCGTGCTCACATTTTTTTATTTTCCTATGTTTCAAGTCATCTTGCATGTTTATTTTAGTCAAACTAAAATTGCACACAAGTAATACTAAATTTGCACTTGTTAATAATGTGTAACTTTAATTTAGTTATAGGCCTTGTTTTTTTTCAGTGTATCATTGTGTTGGCGTGTTACTATAGAAAATTTGAGAGCACTCGAAAAGAGGTCTAAAGATTATTAAAAATAACTAAAAATAGTTTTAGGATCTTTGAAAGGACTAGTAAAAGCCACGAAAAATCGTTACAAATTATCACGACATATAGACTGTATAAAAATAACAAAAATTGCTACAGTAATACGCAACAGTATGTAACGCTGAAAAGAATAAAGCTATAGTGTGATTTCAACAAAAGGCCCCTAGGTCACTCATGGCACATATAAATGACTAGTAAAATTTACACACATCACCCATGATAATAAGATAAGGTCGCACAAATTTTCTACCTGTCACCCATGATAAATAACATAAGTGACGGACAGAGTTCTACCCATCACCCATGATAATTATATAAGTGACGGACTATATTACCACCCATCACCTGTGGTAATAAGATAAGTGACGCTGTAACATAAAGTACGTCACTTATCTTAGTCTTCTAGAGTGCCCTATAGGTTACCTATGACATGGATAAGCACTACAAGAATCCGAGGTATTTACGTCAGCCAGAGGCTGACGTAAATAGCCCAAAAGCCAACGTAAATAAAAATTTACGTGACGTAAATAAGCCAACGTAAACAAAGCGACGGAAATAGGCGTAATTACGTCGGCGGCCGACGTAAATAGGACCTATTTACGTCGGCCTTGCGGCTGACGTAAATATTTGGCGTCGGGGAGAGTCATCACCTTGGGACGCTTATTTACGTCGGCCATATCCGACGTAAATACCTTTTCCCTATTTATGTCGGCTCCAGCCGACGTAAATACAGGGCTAATGGCAAGGGACGGCTACGCCACGTGGCCCTTCTAGTATTTACGTCGGCCAGGCTGGCCGACGTAAATCTGACTGACATAAATACAGGGCCGATAGCACGGCATGGCTGCGCCACGTGGCCTTTCCAGAATTTACGTCGGTCAGGCTGGTCGACGTAAATACTATAGCTGTTGGCTGGCAAAACAACCGCATTTTTCACCCAAATTACCAATTTTCAGCAAAAATAGAACAACATCCAATACAAACACATGTTCGCAACACATGTCTCATCAATCTAAATGACATTCAGCACACGTTCGCACATGTATATATATAGATGAAAAGATAGTTCACAACGTTAACTTGGAGGAGTATTATTAAACTAATGTCCGCTAACAATATCGCCTCCTGAAGCAAGAAAGTCTCCAATGGTCGGCGGAGTCCTCGAAGAAGAAGCGACTCCAACATCACCATCTGGAGGAGCCACCGAACTCTAAATTAAAATGCGATATTAGAATTTTTAGATTACATAATCATACACATGTACAAAAAGTCTAAGTTTGATGCATACCATGATAGGAGATTGTTGTGTAAATATAGGTGGACGCCAGAATGGAGGAAGGCTTAATGTCGTTCCAAACTGCTGTGTCATATATAGCTACAAATAATTTTAACAATTCTAAGTTATGATTTGCATTTATTAGGTTAAAGTATAAAAAATTAGAAATAATTACACTACTTTCATGAATTTTAAGCAATAATAAAGAATTCATAACAAGTGACCAAGTTGACCATAATTTTTTAGTTTACATGAGTATGGGGTAAAATTTATCAATTTTTATGAATTTGGAACAGAATTGAATAAGTTTTAACAATTTGCAGGTATTAGGTTAAGAATGGAAGAAATGAACAATAATTGGACTATTTCATTAATGTGAATCAGTAATATATATAATTCATAACAAAGGAACTAGGGCAACCATAATTTTGCAGTTCACATGAATATGGAGTTAAATTTAGCAATTTTTATGAATTTGTAATAGAAGTGAGCAATGTTTCGAAATGAACAAGCTTCAATGATTACTTACTTATATAGCTGCTTGTTGTTCTGCCTGCCATGAAACAAAGTATTATTGTTGTTGCCTCAACTGCTCCTGTAGTTGGGCTTCGCGCGCAGTTTGTTGTGCAGCTTGTTGCCTCAACTGCTCCTATAGTAGTTCGGTTTCACGAGTGCTCGACCCACTACCTTGCAAAGAAGCCGAGGATCTTGCCGAACTTAAGACAGCACTACTATCCAGAATGCCATTAAACATGGAGAATCGACCATGTTTCTTGCCACTACCACTACTATATAGAGCGACGGGATCAATATCTTGTCTTCTCCAATTATAGTCAGACCCGTGAGCATCGGCCATCACTTGCCCATAAGAAGTCTGCACAACATATAAATGCATAAGATACAATAAAAAATTCACTTCGATTAGAATACAATTCTACTAACCAAGCTCTGTGTCGCCTTGTCACTGCATAACTGATCTAGCTATGTTGGATCAAAACCAAGGTGGCCTCTAATATAAGCTTCAACCTCAGTAGGTCGAGACCCACTTTAAGTTTCCCATATTTAACAACATAGAACAGCATTAGTTAATATTTGTAAACTAAGCTAATCAAATATCGACAGTGAAACCTATAAATACCCATATGCAACCGTAAGAAACTTAGCATACGTCGCGCAAGATGAACATGTCTATCGGCTTCGTACCACTGAGATACCCTCGGGCCCGCCTCCCTATTACCCCTCTTGTTGTTTGAATTCTGAACAAAGTCTGGTGAAGCCCAGTATTAGCTAAGAGCATGCCATGCTTCGGAGCATTTGTTGAACCAAGGCAACATAACTTCTAGCCATCGGTACTGATTTTCATGAAGATTGATTTTTTATGCACTAAGCTTCTTACTCATATCTTGATGTAGCATCCTCTTGTAATACAAGCTCACTACTTGGATACGAGCCTAGTGCATCATCTTCTTGACCGTCCTGGTCGCTGCGTTCTCAAAAACATACATTGCCTTCTCTTGGAGAGACTGCTCCTGATCACTTGGCAAACGGTATCTCCTTCATGCGAAATGGATAAATTAGTTAGAAATTGCCGACCCAAGTCCTGAACCATCTCATCCATCCTGTCATCCACTCTATCAGTAGTATCATCTTCATCAGCGACATCTACCGCCCGTGACTCACCATGTTCATACCATGTGAGGTAATTCGGCATGATGCCCAATTTGCATAGGTGGCCGGCCATAATGGATTTTGTCACTCGGATAAAAAGATAACATTTAACACATGGACACTTTGCTACCTCACCAAGAGAATCTGGGGTGAAAACCTTATCCAGAAAACTTTATGTGTTAACTTTCCATTCTTGAGTGTGCCTCACACCATTATCCCAACCGTCGTACATCCATCTATGGTCTTCAGCCATCTTTATTAATAGTAAATACAACAATATATGAAAATTGAGTTAATGATCCTAACCGGAGATCTAGGCAAAGATAGGTCCTAAACCCATCTAGGGATGAATGGGTTAGCACGGTTTGTTGTGACATGTGGTGCAGTCTGAACAAAATTTCGACAGCGTAACCTCACAGTTCTCCGAATGCACGCATGATACTTGTGCATCGGAGTATGAAAGTAAATAATAATGGAGAAACCAACAATATAACAAGTAGGAGTATACTGATGTACCTCGTTGCGGCTAGGAAGGGAGAGGCGGCGTCGGCAGCGGCTAGGAAGGGGGAGGCGGCGTCGGCGCGGTTAGGAAGGCGGAGGCAGCATCGACGCGGCTGGGAGAGGTGGCATCGGCAGCGGCTAGCTAGGAAGGGGGAGGCGTCGGCAGCGGCTAGGAAGGGGGAGGCGGCGTCGGCGCGGTTAGGAAGGCGGAGGCAGCATCGACGCGGCTGGGAGAGGTGGCATCGGCAGCGGCTAGCAGGGGATTTTCTTGGCCGGAATCGCGCGGACGACGATGGTGACAGCGCCGCCGCCGGCATGGGAATAGCGGCGCCAGCGTCTCAGCCAGGGCATGCGACCACGCATGTGAGCTAACCCAAGAGCAGCGCGGCCATCTCCGGTGGCCGGCCAGATTCCACCAGGGCGGCGGCGGCGCCGTCGTCGTCGTCGTCTTCGGCTTCTCCTCCGATGGCCTCGACCGGCCGGGCTCCGGCGGGGCTGGGCCGCGGCGGTGAGCCGAGGGTGGGGCGCGCGGGCAATGGGAGATGAGGAGGAGCTGGCGACGCAGGCAATGCACGAGCTGGCGGCGCGCACTAGGGTTAAGGGCCCAAAAGAGATGTTTACGTCGGCCGGGGCAAAGCCGACGTAAATAAATGCATTATTTACGTTGGCCGGGGCAAAGCCAACGTAAATACCTTTATTTATGTCGGCCAGGCCGACGTAAATACTTCTTCCACGTCACCTATTGCCTCCGTGGCCTGATCTGCTATGTAAATAAATTGATTTACGTCGGCACGGTCTAGCCGATGTAAGTAACCCAATTATTAACGTCGGCTTCATTCGGGCCAACGTAAACTACTTTGGCCGACATTAATAGTTCGGTTTCCTGTAGTGAAGTTGTAGTGAAGTGACGGATAAATAAAAGGCCAAAAATAACACATTTGTGGGGACCCCGGGAGATCCCCGAAAATACAACTCTCCAAGATTGATCACCCGCGTTTTGAAATAGTACAAACTGCCAGACTTTATTGCATAACTAGATTTATTTTACAATATAGGCTTAAAATTTTTAATAAACCTCCAAAATAACACAATACCACAAGCATGGCTTCAGGGTAGGGTTAACTAAAAAATCTATGCTGAACTCTTCCTTGTCTTCACATGAAAAGTCCTTTGCAAAAAAGACAGGGCCTACCCAAGAGAAGGGTAGCCAGCAAGAAAATGGGTAAGCACACCAATGTACTAGCTGGTATCCATATGCAAACCTATTATCTATATGAAGGTTTACCAAAAATTGAACAGGGGATTTAATAATAAACTTGATGCAATTTTTTATGATAGTTTTGGAAAATTATATATTTTGTCCATTCTTTATTAAAACATTTTAAAATAGATTTTTGTTATTGACTTGACTCAATACCTTCTCTAAATCAAACTAATACCTACATCAAACCTACAACCACACCTCTAGCCTGATTTATGTCAATTTTCGTAATTGACGTCACCTATTCGATATAACTTCATATAACAGAATTATGGTCCCTCGATGATTTTGTTTTAAGACTACAGAATTGGTCTAGCTTTACCCATAAAATATTCAGTAATACGGTATGGGCGGAAATTTATATCATTTCTAACATGGCAAAAAAAAAGTTATGAGCAAGAACAAACTAAGCACCCCCCCCCCAAACCATTGTGTCAACTAGTCACAACTAAAGAGACCCACCAACCTTCTCACTCTACCCATTGCTTGGTCTTGATGAACTATGAACATTATCATCATCCTCACAACCTTATACCAAGACCACGATCTTCACAACACAACTGTTTTCCTTTATCTTAACCCCAAGTTAGGTTATTTATGCAACAAGTCATCTTATATGCTTTATGAGACTTTTGCCATTATTATGGCTAGATTATTTTCCTAGGATTTTCCTACAATCTAGTAGTTGGAACTGTAGTCTAATTGGGATATAACTATCACTACATGCAATCATAAATACTTTATAAAATAAATTGGAAAAAAATAATTAACTAGAAAATAAATATATAGTATAATGTTAGGGAAAAGGAAACCTGCCTGGTTTTGCTATACTTCTGATTTCCATGCTATTGTCCGTGCAAAATGGAAAATGTATGAAGTGTAAACGCATGAAAATCGTTTTTAAAAGACATTTTAGCCAAAAAAAAGGTTAGGGTTGACTAGGATGGTGTAAGACTGTACGACTTTGAATTTCTTCGGGAAGGTCTTTATTAGGGAGGGGTGAAGAGTAGCATGAAAATAGTGTAAAAGATTTTATGTGAGGTTTGACAAATTTGAAGAAATCGAGTTCATCAACAATTTGAATAGCCAAGTCCCAGAATAGAAATTACTGAAGAGCAAAAGGAGTAAATTTCAAATATAATTTTAAAGTGGAATATTCATGATAAAATAATTTTATTGCTTTTTTAAAATAGTACTGAATTTTAATACCATTTTCCAATACAAAAGAGAAGGAAAAACTTTCATTTGTACGATGTTTCTATAAGTGTGGGGGCATTTTATATTTTTATAAAATGTTGGACTAAAATTCTATCTAGATTTTTGAGATTTTTTGTGGAATTTTTTGGAGTGATTTTGTATTTGAAATCAATTGATTTAATAAATTTTGGAAATGGGAAATGGGAAAAGAAATTGGGATTGGGCTTGGAGCAGAACTGGGCTCGGCCCATGGGAGGTTGTGCACGCGGGGCAATGCGCATGTGGGGCTGACATGCGGGACTTGGTGGCATAGGCTGGAGGAAAGGCACACGCTGGAGTGGTTAGGCTTTCTAGCGGGTTCGCCTGGCAGTAGGAGGAAGGGGGGAAAAGGAGGGGAGCAACGAGTTCGCAGGTAGTTAGAGCGGCCAGAGCCCAAGGTGGGGGGTGCTCAGGAAGGGTGATTGGGCATGCAGGGGAGCCTTAATTACCTAGGCTTGGCCGGAGTTTGGAGGGCAGGGGTGTTGGCACGGCGAGGTCAGGATGGCAGCGACGGGCTCAGGGGTCATCGTCGACGGTGCTCTGGAAAAGATGTGAGGAAGGTGATTGTGTGGATTGCTTGGGGCTCCGGAGGTTGCTGGGGCTCTATTTATAGGCTGAGCAGGGGTGGATATGCCCGATGCCGTGTCTAGTGAAGGAGAGGAACGATGGTGAGAAATTAGCGACGGGGAGGGGGTTATCGGTGTTGTGGAGGGGGTCATTCTGGTGGTGAGACGGTGGTTGAGAAAGCTTTGGGGTGACGACGACATGTGATTTTAGGCAGCGCGGGGTGGCGGATTGGGGGTGGCGGCGCTAGCGGGATAGGGAAGATACCTTGACGAACGTTGGATTTTGGGTCAGATGATGGACGCCATTGGATTAAAACAACGAAGCGTTACGAAATAGGAATGACGTGGCTAATTCTGATACGTTGGATCGGGACGACCGAACCAGACTGTTGATGGTCACTTAATACACTAGAGATTGGCTAACGTCGAAAGCGTAATTTTAAAACGAAAGGAGTACTCTGGTTATTTCCAGAAAAGGAAAGGAGCTAAAATGAATTTCTAGAAAATAGATAAGGGCTTTGGAAATTCATAGAAAATTGTAGGGAGCTCAAACCTGTGGAAAAAAATTGATATTTTATGGGATGAATGTCTCTAGGAAAATAGATTAAGGTATTTCCTTAATGGATAAAATAGGAATTGGTTTTAGAAAATTCTTGAAAATTTGAGGAAGTTTCTAGGAACCTAAAAATGACTTTTAGCGAAAAAATTGTCATGCTAAAATTGGGTAAATTTGCTTATGTCACAGACTCGTCCCTTAAAAAGAATATTGTACTCGAGATTCACTGTGTTAAAGGTAGGAAACTTTTTCTAGGTGGGTTAGATTTAGTCTCCATATTGTGATCACCGGGAGTGTGATTAAAAACATAATTCCTTTTATAATAATTTCCATGGTTTTACTTTAATAGAGACTAAGATCTTGATTCCATGTGGTTGAATGATCTTAATTTTAAGAATCTAAAGTTAAATAAGTGTTTTGTAGATAAATTTCGATATAAAAAGAATGGGATGCATCTAGGTTAATGGGTTGAGGAGTTACCGACGTTGTCATTATTGGCATCTTTTGCTAGGTCGACTGTAGCAAAATTTACTTGTCCTCATATCTTTTTTGTATTATTTCTTCCTTGTGCAGCAGGTTTTTTCCTCTATTATCTAGTCTTCTTGGAATAGGATTAGGTTTATTGGATATATTGGGCTTATTCTTCGTGATTTGTGCTCGACTTTGTGCAACTTTTGTAGGAAGCTTATTCCAAGGGCAGTTAGGATAAAGATGGCCTTCTTTTCCACAATGAAAGCATGTAAGGGGTGGCATTTGAGGGCAGTTCCTTCTGAGATGATTCCCACCACATTGATAACAATCGAGAGTAGTGTTGTTTTGGAGTGGGAGCTCACCATATCCAGTAGTAGGCGAGGACGAGCACACAATCAGGGTTTACCAAAGTTTTAGAAAAAGTTTACCATCTTTTACCAAAGATGATAAGCCTGTGTGCTCATCATGATTGTGTGCCAACGTCTGCCTTACGGATGAGCTGTAGAACCTGAGGCATCAGGTCATCCTCGCCCAAATTACTCTTTTTAGATATGGGAGATATGGATAATGAGGATCTAGATTTTTGTCCTAGACGTATACTAGTAGAACTAGAAACTGATAAGCATGACAGGTGTTAAGCGGAACTTCGGTCGCTTGCTTGGTGGATTTGGGCACAGATTCGAGACCCATCATTTTTGTTTTCGCTTTTTGCTAAACTCTGATAAGAGTACAATTTGGTATTGTATTATATTGCGTGACGGCTTATATCTTATATACTTTGATTAATAAATAAATGAGCTGATCCAGCTAATTGTAAATGATGTTACGCTAGCAAGATAGATCCTGGGCTAGCGCAGAAAGCTCCCAAGCGGTCACCAGATTTAAGGGGCCCACAAGGGGTGCCTTCCTATTTATATTGAAGACACGGATATGAGTCCGTCCCTCACGCGACCACCACTGCCTATTATAACTCAGAGTTCATGTAACCGACTTACACACGCATTCAACACAAACTCTAACATTACATGTATCCAAGTCATTTTATTTGTACATGTAAAAACACACGTTAGCTAGTTAGCGAGTCATTTTATAGCCATTCGCCGGCCGAAACTAGAGGAGAGAAAGGAAGCCATAGCTCGGTGGTGACGCCCTCAAACTCCATGGGCACCTAGCTAGCTAGGCCTCATCCCACCATGAAACTGTTTGTGCCCGCTGGTTCGCTGGCGATCACAACGAGGGGGTGAGTTGCACCGGATCAAACAACAAGGGGAAAAGGAGGTGGACTTGTAGGCAAGGCAATGATGAAAGATGAAAAGGAAGGAAAGAGAGAAAATGTGCGATTTTTACAATATCTGATTTTATATGAGAAAATCGTAACGTACGTGTATGTAAATTACCCTAAAAATAATTTTTTTCATTAACATCACATATTGTGACTACTATATAATATGATGGAATGAAAGGGTGATATCAGTTAGTTAATGATACGAGAGATCCAGAGCTAGCATTACTTTTTTCTTCTTCTTCTTCTTCTTCTTCTTCTTTTTTCAGACAGAGCTAGTATTACTCCTCAAAGAAAATTTCGCAGGAACATGTACGCTCAAGGTTTACATTAATTGAAGACCGTTGTCGACATCGCTGTCAAAAAATTATGTATAGAAGAACAGCGGTGTCTAAATATGTTAGTGCGCTTTTAATCTAAAAACGATTGGACCAAAATGGAGATCCAGGCTAACATTACTTCTTTTTATTTTTTTTTTTGAGACAGAGCTAGTATTATTCCTCAAAGAAAATTTCGCAGCAACATGTACGCTCAAGGTTTACATTAATTGAAGACCGTTGTCGACATCGAAATGTCGGATTGTGATCATCAAGCGGTCCATCGCTGTCAAAAAATTATGTATAGAAGAACAGCGGTGTCTAAATATGTTAGTGCGCTTTTAATCTAAAAACGATTGGACCAGAATGTGTCCGTTTTTTGGGACGTCATTAGTCGGCATATAGAGGTGCTACACTTAATTTGATTCACCTGTATTTTCATAGGTACCACAGAGAACAGCATTTGTTTCCTGTGTTTGTGCATCTGAACATGACGCACCAAAAGCAGGAGAGGGTGCTCTTAAATTTTTAGCAACGTTAATGCCTACACCACCTCTTCCATCAAAACAAACCCAAGGATTGGCATACGATAGTTGGTGGTAAACTGGTAATAATGGAAAGTTCCACTATGTGTGCGGATAATATGGAGCATTCATTCCATCAGATTGGATGCCCCACAATGAAAGGTATAAAGACAAAGGTACATAGGTACCTGTGAAAGTAGAGGTATGGAGGGCAGCCAGGTCATTTCACATCGAATTAACAAAGGGCAAAAGCGTCGGGTGAGAATACGATCAAGCGAGCAGCGGTCACGACTCTCTCCCCATTCCCCATTGCACCCCTAACCCTAGCTCTAACTGCGTCGTCATCACCGCCATCACGGCTAGGGGTGGGCATTCGGTTAAAACGGTTTATTCGGTTCGGGTTATTCGGTTTTTTTGTATTTCGGTTTTTGGAAACCAGGAACCGAATTCTTATCTACAAAACTAGAAACCGAACCTTATTAACCGAAATATTTCGGTTTGGTTATTTCGGTTTTCGGTTTTAAACCAAATTTTTTAGTAAAAAAGAAGAGGCAAAACCATGGCTGGTCCAACTAATCTTCAATAAAACCCAAAAAAATTCTGATGCAAGCCATGCACCAAAACAAAATCAATCGGATCCATACTAAATAATAAGCCAGATATGACCACACATTCAAACAACTCATCAAGCAATAAATCAAACAATCAAACACATAATAAAAAAACATGACACTAATCACTTGAGAGTTGAGAGTTGATCTACTCATCCGCATCAAGCAGCAACAAGACTTGGAGCAGTGAGCTGCATCGTGAGTTCGTGACTCGTGTGGAGAAGGGAGATGCGGCAACGAGTAAGGCTTGGAGCAGCGCTGCAGCGGCAAGAGCCTTGGAGCAGCGACGCAGCCGTGCATCGTGAGCTCCTCGAGCGGATCTATCAACTGCGGGTTGCGGGAGGAGTAGGGATTAGGGAAGAAGCGGAGCAGCGGTGGCGTGAGGGTTGGGGAGGCGGCGGCGTGAGGGTTGGGGAGGCGCTGGACCAGCGGCTGCGCAAGGGTTGGAGAGGGCGAGACCGCGAGAGGCTGTGGGCCGGCGGCTGCAAAAATGGCCATGGCGACTGGGCGAGAGGCTGTGGGCCGGAGGCTGTGCGCAAGGGTTGGAGAATGGCCCGTTGCCCTCGCACTCAAGTCGGTTTTTTCGGGAATTCAGGTTTTCAGATCTGATAACCGAACCGAACCCGAAAACCCGAACTTTTCTGAAATCAAAACCGAATATAAACCGAAAAACCGAAAAACCCACAAAAATCGGTTTTTTCGGTTCGGTTCGGTTTCGGTTTACGGTTTTTTTTGCCCACCCCTAATCGCGGCTCCCCGGCATCGAGCCGGCCACAGCTGCCCCTCTTCGTTCCTCGTCGCCACCTCTGCGGGTTCCTTCTCCAGCCGCCGCGTGGCCACGATTCTCCGCCTCGCCGTCCTCGCCGTCGACGTCGTCCCCGCGGGTTCCTCCTCCAACCACCATGTTGCCACAGTTCTCCGCCCCCCTCCCCTCGCCTTGTCGTCATCCCCGTCGCCTCTGCGGGTTCCGTCTCCGGTCGTTGTGCTGCCATGGTTCTGGTTGTTTCTCTGCCACAAAGTGCTTATGAAGCCTTGAAATTGTGTTTTGCTTCATAATTTTGGAATGAAATCAATGGGTTGTATGATGTTTCTTCGTGCTGTAATAATATAATTGTATGCGATTTTGTTTTCATTTTTTTATGAAACCAAGCGCAACAGATTTTATGGAATAAAGTGCAACAAATTGTATGCAATGAAAATTTGAGATATGTGATCATTTTCTTAAGCTCATTCTCTCTGACTCTCTGTGCACTCTTCATGACTTAGATATGTGATCTTCTTTCTTAATTTGCCATGTTATTGTATTTTTCTGAAAACGAGCTCTTCAAAGTGGAGACTAAAGATTAAAGACTAAAGTTTGCTCCATGCCTTGTGTTCAAATTTTGTAATAGGCTTTGTCAGATATGTTCTAGAGCAGTGAGTTATGTACACATTGGCTGTAGTGGTATACCTTCATGATAATAGCTGTGAAGTGCTTGTAATCAAGTAACTTGTTCAGATTTTTTATTGAGTAACGGTTCAGTTTTGAATACCTCCAGTGTCTTGCATAATTAGAAATAAGATGCTTTATTGAATTGTTTGTCGATGCAATTAAGTGGCCTGCTTATTATTCTCTAAAATCCCATAGTCCATGAACTTTTATTTTGTGAGAATGATTTTGATTCAGACTTGTATACAAGTTCTGTTCTAATAGTGAATCATTTTTTTCCTAAAAAAATAGTGAATCATTTTTTAGAACATGCATCATACATGTCCTGGCCTGAGAGCAATGCATCACTTACATATCAAGGCCTGAGAGCATACAGGTCCAGGTCCGAAAGCAACATCTAATTCTTTTGCTTTATAATCACAACACACTTCTTCAACTCTAAATCTGAAGGTTGTTGTGTAGAATGAACTCAGCTAATTTTACAGTTTGAAATGTGTTTATGTCACTGTTTCATATATTTCCAGGAAAAGTCCTTAAGCTTGTTGTGCTGCGAAATCAACTTGGTTAATTTTATAGCTTGAATTGTGATTTTTTTCACTCTTTCATATATTTCCATTAAAATTACCCTTTAACACCAATTGAAGTGCAGCAAGCTATGAAAGAATGAAGTTGATGTTCTCTAAAGACTTCTAAATTTTGGGTATGTTCATTAGATGCATATCTGAATTTTACATGCTTGCACCAGCTGAATGATTTCACAAAATAAAGCACTTGAGTTCTATATTTCGCACACAATGAAACATACAGGTTTATACAAAATATGTATCCAGCGGCATTAGCTCGAATTCTCCATGTGCTATACATATACAAGATTCACTCAAATCCAGATTCAAGTGTTGCATTCCAAACTAGAAAATAAGAACCGATGGAAGTGCATCTGGCACACTTTGAATGCAAGTTAGGAGCTAAAGTGTACCAAGACATTTCAAAGCACTATAGATGGTTCCAGAGCAATCAAATTTTACACAGATGTTTGAGAAACACATGAATACATGATCAAAGAAAGGGGTAATTTTTAGATCCTTTTCGCTCTGTATCTGCTGGGTTCAAACTTGATCCATAGTATCCACCATTCCAAACATGAGAAAGGGCCAATAATTTTGTCATTGACAAGTACAAGACCACTGCAGAGTTGTTGAATCTTTATAACACATTTGTTGGTACACCAGTGCAGAGAGAAATTACATCATGAATCAAGCTCTCTCTGCCCCAACACGTACCACCACTGAATCAAGCTTCCAAGACATAGGCACATAGCTCTCTGGCTAGTGTCGTTGGTGGAGGACGACAACAAGACGTCGGCTCCGGCGAGGACATGGCCACACGGGCAGGCAACAGTGAGCTCCATGGTAGGGGTAGGCGTCGGCGGTGGGCTCCATGGTGGGGGCGTCGGTCGGTGGCGGACTCAATGGTAGAGCGGCGGTCGTCAACGGGCTCCATGGCGGTGAGCTCCCCTGCAATGATGGGCATCAGTGACCTTGTCCATGGCGGGGATTAGTGTTTCGAGATGGATTGCGTGGGAGAGATAAATGATTACTCCACCAATCCCCAATTAATTACCCAACTGCCACCGGTTATAAAATTTCCACTTCCGTGGATGCCCTTCGGCAATCAACGGTGCACCTTTCTTTCATCTGAGGTACCTCGCAAACACCGTAGCAAATCTCGGTAATATATTTTAAATCTAACGATTCATTTAAATTGTTGTCCACATAATAATCTAGACTTTTTGTTTAAAGGGAATGATGCTCACGTCTCCACGAACAATATTAGTGTACCAAGTAAGGGCTGTCATACCAAATAATGAGGATTGCAGATGAGAGTTTTACATCCCAAATAGTTTTTGCATTCAATGATGTCTCCGATCGAACTGCTGATAAACACGCATGCCATAAAGCGTCTCATTCACAGATGGTATGAGTCTGCAGAAAGATTATGACAGTAGGCTGGGTTGGTGCTTTTGATATGTGGTTTTTCAAAGCTCATCCTCAGTAGATGAGCTACAACGATTAGCATTCGTCAAGGACACTAGGTACACGATACTTCATCTGTTGTCTGAGGAACAAATCATAAAGTGTTTTCACCTATTAGATGCTAAACAATCAACCACAAAGTTTTGAGGGGTAACCGATTCCCCTTCAGAGCCCGTTTGGGAACCCCAATCCTGGCCGGGGTAGCTTCATATATGAACATGTACCTTGGACGCGCCGCCGACCGAATGAGGAGCGTGGTATGATCTTTGTTATATTGCTTATCATTTACAACCCTAGAGCGTCCCTGACGAGGGTGAAGACGGAGGCGGCGTTGGCCCGGTAATATATCACAGGGATCATGTGTCGGTGGCTAATAAAGGGCGGACGACATAAGGGAGATCTGTGTCGTCGGCCACAATATTGCCGCCGACACTTCTCGAGTTTTGTCGTTGGCCGTGGTTTCCCCGCCGATACATGTGCAGCCCTGCCCACAGATACCAAAATTTTTATATTGGTCCCACATAGCAGACAGTAATCTTCTCTGCCATGTGGGCCAGGGTGGAATGCCGGTCCGCTAAACAAGTTTTGTCGTTGGTTACGTATTGGCCGCAGACATTTTATGTCGGCGGTGATAGGGCCGTCGACAGAGATTTTTCGGCCGCGGACAAAGATTTTTTGGCGGGACCATAAATTCAAAATTCCGGTAGCGGGAGTTCGGTCGTACTGTCTTGGTCGACAGCTTTTTTGAGGCCGACGACACTGATGTCCGCTTGCTTGTTTTGTCGGCGGTTTTCTGTTTGGCCGCGGACATAGATTGTTGTCGGCTCCACGAACAATATTAGTGTACCAAGTAAGGGCTGTCATACCAAATAATGAGGATTGCAGATGAGAGTTTTACATCCCAAATAGTTTTTGCATTCAATGATGTCTCCGATCGAACTGCTGATAAACACGCATGCCATAAAGCGTCTCATTCACAGATGGTATGAGTCTGCAGAAAGATTATGACAGTAGGCTGGGTTGGTGCTTTTGATATGTGGTTTTTCAAAGCTCATCCTCAGTAGATGAGCTACAACGATTAGCATTCGTCAAGGACACTAGGTACACGATACTTCATCTGTTGTCTGAGGAACAAATCATAAAGTGTTTTCACCTATTAGATGCTAAACAATCAACCACAAAGTTTTGAGGGGTAACCGATTCCCCTTCAGAGCCCGTTTGGGAACCCCAATCCTGGCCGGGATCTTGGTCCAATCCTAGGGTGGGAATCCTATCGTGGACAATTTCCCTATGAAATTTTTGGGTCCATTTGGAAACCCATTCAACAAAGATTATTGCGCCCATTCCCCCTCTTTCTCTAGGGAAATTCGCCCTACACCCGACTGGTGGTTTCTCTCTCCGTCTCTCTCCCTCGCACACACGGTCTCGTCTCCCTTGCCGCCGTCGCCTCGCCCTCGGCCTCCATGGCGCCGCCTCCTCCAGCTCCGCCCCCACCTCCTCCCTGTAGTCGCTGTCACCGCCTCCCACACTCCGCCCCCTCCACCTCCCTGTCGTCGATGTCATCACCTCCCACTCTCCGCCCCTCTCCCCTTCCCTGCCCTCGCCTCCATCTTCCTTGGCTTCTCCAGATCTGTGTCAAATAACAGTTTTCTTGTTCACTATTTTCCTTACCAAGTTCAAAACATCGTAGCATCTAAATAGTATTGGAGAAATTCATCTTTTTCTCTAAGTATTAGAAATTCATCTTTTACTCTAAATTCATCTTTTTATATACAGGCCATAATGACTGTTTGATAAGTAGTCGCTTATTTGATTTTTGATATTCATTGTTATATTTCTTTATATTTATCTTGTCTAAAGTCAGCTGTTTATTTACCTGTTCAATGTCAAATCTAGCAAGGCATGAGATGTATTGTCAGAGATGTCCAAGCCTCATATATTTGGCATCGGTGTCTTTATAAATGATACTCTTTTATTTTTTTTGAAATATTAGAATCTGTTTCTAGGCCAAGTTGTTTTTCGAATTGAAGTTGAATTGTTGAAATTGAACATAATCTGCCTGTTTTGTGAAGTGCTCATTTACATGCTTGTTGCAAGGAGAAATGCCAATTAACTGTTCGTATACACCGACCAAACAATGAGAAATGATGCAATTTATTTTTTATTTTTTGTTTTTTTCATATATTTTTCTTTGCACTGCATTTACTTGTCTGATCCATTTAAATTTGTCATCGACTGCAGTTTCTGAACCTTTCCGGTGTACTTGTTTGAACCACGTAGAGATTCAGATTATACCTGTGTTCCTTCTTACAGCTCTGCGGGATGTTTACCTGTGCAGCCAAACATAGCCTCAATGTGATATATGTGTAAATCCAACTGCTATGGTGCACAGCAGTTTCGCCATAGCTCCCGATCGTAGAGAGTTAGAGCGACACCCGTATCCTGATCGACTCTTTCCAGGAACTGCTCGTTGACGTAAGTTTAGGCGATTACGAGGGTAACCGAACAAGGAAAGTGCCTCTGCCACGGAGGGCTTACGAGAGCAGGCTTTGCCAAGTGATCGTGCCGTAAGCGGTAGGTGCCTCTGCCGTGGAGGGCTTACGAGAGCAGACTTAGCCGCGAGGCTGGATGCCGTGTTACGCAACTTTGAGTTGAGGAACTTGTTCTGTGGCATGTATGTCTGGAAATGATTCTCTAGTTTAACGTGTGCTTTACTGAACGTCTGAACCGGAATGCCTGCAGCCCAGTCCATGTAGCTAGCCATTGCAATGTCTGATACAAATAGTACGACGGTACAAGTAGGTTAATGTCTTGGGCCTTGTTGGTTTTGAGCCGAAAGTTGTTGAAAACTTTAATATGAAAAAAATGTGGCCCCTCGAAAGATGTGTTAGGATATGCGCTGATGTAAGATCATGAACGATTTTAGGAGACACTATGTTGTTGCAAAATTAGCATAATGAGCAAGACTATACAATATTCCAAAATGAGTACAGCAATAATTAATTGCAAGCCAAATGAACCATAAGACAAGTATTCCTCAGATATGACCAAAAAGACATAAGAATACAGGATAGCCTTAAAAGAATTCACTGCTGCCCAAGGTAATAAAACCAGCAATAAGCTTAAGATTTTATTAGGAATGTTGTTCTCAGATTGCAAATAGGGGTTGCTAAATAAACTAGCCATCTAACCGTATTTGGGCATATTAATCACAGGTTTAATAATCTGAAAACCAGAATACAAGCCTTAAACAGTACTGCTCTAAATCAAAACAGCAAGTATGTACTCTATGTGTATGCCAAAGATGCCTCAGTGAGTACCAAGGATTATAAGAACACAACTGCTGTTTGGCCAAACAAAATCGCCACTGAACAGATCTAAACAGCAGCTCTAACTCCACTACAGAACTAGTAGAAAGATACAACCAGCACTAGTTCTCCAGAACAAACACCATGTATTGAACCAGAGTAATTAACCAAATAATCCAGGCACATAGCACTAGACAACACACATAGAGACACAATCAGGAAGACTAAGAGCAGTACTATTATGGTCTATCAAATTCTTATTTAACAGATTATTATGCCTCATCCATTGCAATCATCACCGAACAAAGATCAGAGCCACAACACAGTGCATCCAGAAATGGTCAAACGGCCTCTAGCTCGAAGGCTAGTCTCCCAGAATGAACCAAAACGGTAGACTGGACAAGAGGGAAGGAGAGTTCTTACAGTGCGTTGGATCCGAGCCAACAATGCTGAGGCAAAGCGTGGGAGGCACTGTCCCAGAAATCAAATCGCCCGTGCTAAGCACCACAAGCGAAACGATCCGGAGATACGATGCCGACATCCCTCACTGCAACCGAAGGCCATAGGAGGAACCCGAGGAGCAGAGGAAGGAGCAGCAAGAGGACGGCGTCCACCTCGAGGCCACCGAGTACCAGATCAGCAGAGAGCGGCACGAGTACACCTTCAGCAACCAGCGCCGACCAGCAAGCCAGCCGGAGCTCCGGTGAAACCACCGAACAGCAGGGTCGCGAGAGGAGTCAGGGGAGAAGGGGAAAACACAGAGAAAACTCAGAACCAAGAGAGAGAGAGGAAGCTGCGGCCTCTAATAGGGATAGAGCCGCTTACCGGCCCTCCGAGAAGCCCGGCCACAACGGCCACGACGCCCCACGAAGCCCGCACGCCGAGAAAGGCGGCGCCGCCGCCCGCGCCGTCCAACCCTAGGGCTGGGGCACGAACGGGGCGAGCTCGCCCCCCTGCCTGCTCCTCTCTCTCCCCCTCTTATTCTCTTATGTGGGCCGGCCCAAAAAGGGGCAAAAGCCCAACATATGTTTGGTAACGTAGTTCAGTTTTTTCCTACATCTGCTTGCATGTGCTCCTCTCCAAACCATAATACCGCAGCATATCGGCTGCACAGATCACAGCCACATGCCGGGCGGCTACTTTTGCTTAATCCAAAAAGACATGCTTTTTTAGTAAAAGAATAAAATAAATATGCAAATCATTTTTTTCCACCCTACAGTGCCCATTGCCTTGGTTGGGACACGTCCCCTTGAGTCAGCCAAACTATGTGTTGCTCCCCTCTCACCCTTCACTATTACAGAACGGGTATTTAGTAACGGTTCGTAAGGGCCATCAGTATCGGTTTTTGGATCCAGTACTGATGCCTGAGGGGCATCACTCCAAAGCACGTCCTGCTGCGCCGTAGCGCACACGTGGCGCGTCGCCTAGCCCCCCAACACGTACCGGTTGGTATCTCCAACCGGTACTGCGGTACTGGTGCGCCCACAGGTGGCGCCTCCCCCGCCCCCCCCCCCCCCCCCCCCAAAAGGCCCGGGGGGGTTCCCCCCCGTGCTATACGAAGTTATTACGCAGTATACGTAATTAATATATAAATGTGTGTTTTCTAATATATAAAAAATTGTCCTATGTAATTAAACGTGCACAATTAACAGAAAATAAATCAATGAAATTAATTAACATAATTAATTGCAACTAATATATATCACAACTGCTAGCTATCTTGCTAGGCAACAAATATATAAGCACACATATGTGAACAATTCAAATAATAAGTACATACACATGTTCAATCTGTTTATTAGGATTTTTTACATGCATCGCTCTTGGTTTTAGTAGATGTCGACCCCGACACTTGACTAGTCCGTATAGTAAGGCCAAACATATTAACGGGGTCATGAAGCTCGCCATGGGGATCTATGATCTCATCGATAATAAAGCTGACGAGTTGTTCTTGCACTGCTCTAACCCGCTCCGGCAAGAGTTATGAACCTCGTTCATCCATATGGCTGCTAATGGCTCCAGTTTGGGTGTGCAAGAACTCACATACATAGTAGCCGCATAAATTTGTGCCGGGCGGCTGATGCAAGATCTGTGGACAAAAAAGATAACAGGGTGAAATGGGTGTGCATGAAAAGTTATAAGCTACCTAACTAAAAAGCTAACATTAATTACCTTAGAGGCTCGTAAAACACCATATTGTTGTCTAAATTCCCCCTCAATCGTCGCATGGAAACCTTCGAATGCACTGCACACATGATTACAAACTTTTAATGATTATAATTTATTTAAATTGAAAGGAAATAGAATTGCTGCAATATTGAAAGTAACAGGAATACCTGTTCAGCAAGTAAATCATGCTTTGGTACCGGCTAACTAGATGCCTTAACGAGTCAAAAATTGTGATCTGGCTATGATCTAGCTTGATAATCACAAGGATCCAGTCATAATTATACATAAAAATATATATCATTGTATCTAATTAATTAGTTTCAACATCGTGTTATGAAAAAGGATTAGAACGAGTCAGTGCGACATCACATACTCATAGTTCCGTGGTAGATATATCTGTGAATTAAAATTTTGACCCATGAAAGCATCGTAAACCGTGTTCTCTGTGATTGTTGGCGAGTCCATCAGCATCTTCTGGTTGACTTTTAAGGGGTCGATGAATACTCTGTCAAATATTCTATTCCTTCTGAATCTTTGTATCTCCATTCTGTATAAGATAGATATTTAGTTAATTGTGCAAGCAAGATAGTATATGATGGGTGCAGACACGACGGTCCTGATCTTCTGGTGAGAGACCGTAAGTGTAATTCGGTAGGTGTCATGGAAACCTAAACGATCCAGCTTTCAACCCCACAAGGAACGAGAAATCCCGGCGATCGTGAAACCACCACGACGAGTATTATCGATTGAACCAGAGGCACGATCGACCTGTCCACGAAGGACGGTTCCTACAGGCAACCGAAGAACGAGCAAGAACACAAGATAAACAGTCACAATTTCAAATATAGATTAAGAATAATGAGGTTTAGAAACTTGGTCCTATTGCTCTAGCCGACACAAGAAGAACAAAGCAAAATCTCACACAAACATGACGAAATCAACTAAACAAAACCGAACTAAAACGAAGCACGGTGGGGGACTTTATAGGACATCGGTTAGAGGAGGGGCACCCAAACAGGTGCCCACGTGTGTTGAACCCTAACTCTAGGGGTACACGTGCTTTGGGCCCAAAATACGGCGACACAACACCGGGAAGTTTCTGTCTGTCAGTTTGTTTTTGCGATTCCCGTTGACTCGGATTGAATTTCTAGGCGTAGCAAGATATGTTGGAAAGCTTATCTCGTAAGCTTTCCGTAGAGTCCTTATTTGCCTCATTTGGGCGTCGTATGTGATGTGAGCGTCCATTTGAATGTGCACTGGTCCTGGAAGTCTGAACCGGACTCGGCAGCGACTTCGACGTCCTCTCGACTTGGGCAACCGCGTCAATGGTGTACTCATCATCCCCCCTTTCATGAATTTGAGTCGTCCTCGACTCGAGCATATCATTCTGCAAAAGGTTAGGAACAACAGAGGGCAAAACAATATACAAAATTTTCAAATCATTGCGTGATTCTTTAACGAACTCATCATCTTCACAATATTTTGTAGCTAAAAGAACATGACCCTTTAATTTAATTTCAGAATTCATCTCAACATATTCCTTCTTTTGTGTGACACTTCGTTTATCATTAACACCACTTTTATTTTGTGATTGACGATTTGCTTGTGCTAACTCAGCCGGTGTCATAGGTTGTAGCACATATTTCTTTTTCTTAAACAAAAATTTATATTTATTAGACCTACCATGATGAACAGCATCTACATCATATATCCAAGGTCTACCCAGTAAAATAGAGCAAACATCCATGAGTACAACATCACAATTAATGTAATCACGATAAATATTAAGGGAGATGTGAATTCGAACAGTCTTAGTTACCTTAAGCTTACCGTAAGAATTGAACCATTCAATGCAATATGGATGTGGATGTGGATGTGTGGTCAAGCCAAGCTTCTCAACCATGTCAATGCTCGCAAAGTTGTTGCAACTTCCTCCGTCGACAATGACGGGCACCGCATATCTGTTGACGACCATCTTGGTTTGGAATAGATTATGCCACTGACTTTCTTGTGATCGTTCTGCTTGTGCAATCAATATACGGGTCACAACAAGTGTTGGATAAGCTTCTATGGTCGAAGTATTAAACACCTCTCCTTCGGAATCTTCGACACCTGCGGGGTTAGCGGTAGCTAAAGTAATCCTCATGTTCACTAGCAGAAGAGTACTCACCATGCTCATGAATAATGAAAGCACGTTGGCTAGGATAATCACGCTTTGTGTGTCCAAATCCCTTACAATGGAAATATTGAATGTCGCAAGTACGGCCTGTGGATGCGACTGAAGCCGCACTTTTTGCGGGGCTTGCACCGCGGAATTCTTGCTTACACTCGTAGCTCGTGTCGGAGGGGTAGAAGGAATAACAGGTGAAGACGATTGATGAAGTGTTGACGATGGAACCTTTGCAGCCTCAAGGGTAGATTTAGTTGAACCACTGAAGTTTCCTCGCGTTCGGATTTGTCGTCCATGTACTTTCCTTTCTGCTTTGCAAGTAAGATGGAACAAACGAGTGATATAATTGTATTCTTTATAATCAAGTATATCCTGAATCTCACATTTTAACCCACCCAAGAATCTAGCCATTTTTGCATCCTCGCTCTCTTGCAAACCACATCGCAACATACCAATTTTTAATTCTTGATAATACTCCTCAACTGATTTGCTATTTTGATTTAAACGTTGTAACCTATTAAGCAAATCTCTCTCATAATAAGAAGGAACAAATCTAGATCGCATGGCACGTTTTAAAGCTTGCCAGGTGGTAGGTTTATTTCCTCTTCTACAGATTTCATGTCATCAAATAGATGCAAAATCAATGAATTCACTAACAGCAACTTTAACTTGGTTTTGAGGTGAAACAGTAAAGCATGAAAATTTTTGATCTACCAATAATTCCCAATCAAGATAAGCGTCAGGATCATATCTACCAGCATACGGAGATATTGTCAATTTAACCTTGGCTAATGAGTCATCATGTACCACATGATTATCTTGACAATTTCTCACCATACCATGTCGGTTGTGACGTAATCTTCGATGGTCTCGATCATTATGCACATCGAATCCATCGCCAGCCTCGAAATTAGCGACATATTCATTCTCAGTTTGTTCAACCTCATCAGCCCAAGAGCGACGGTCAGCAGGGGCTGCGAGAGGCACAGGGGCAGCAGGGGGTGCCGGTGCCACACAGGCAGCATGGGCAGGTGCTCCCCTTTCAATGTCTTCCACCAT
Organism: Raddia distichophylla; assembly: GCA_005191435.1. NCBI lineage: Eukaryota > Viridiplantae > Streptophyta > Magnoliopsida > Poales > Poaceae > Raddia > Raddia distichophylla. Next base: position 125,730 of record SPJY01001703.1, read on the forward strand.
CCTCGTGATCAAGTTGACAATCCTTCTCTCGAGCTCTCCATTCCGTGAGCTCAGCCATGGACTTTTACTGGTCCTCCATGTACTTCGCGAACTCAGCGTTAAGCAAAGACTCGTTATTACTTCCTCCTGACATGGTTAGTGGGAGCAACCAGAAAACACAAGAATATATATACTATATGCTACTGTTGTGTGTGGGTGTCAACAGCTCTCACTCTAGCCTATCCTTTGTTCTTATCGGTTCTTACCGTGCAAGCAGTAGGTACAAACGGCAACTGGTCGGTGATAACTTCAACGCACAGGGTGGTAAAGTGATGGCTAGGATCCATCCATGCTTGGTTAGTAGATGGTGGAGCTTGGACATGCTTATATATGTATCAAAGGATAAACAATTATTTAAACAACAATACAAAGTTGAATAATAGCCCAAAGTATTACAATTACTGGAACCGGCCTGGCCTTAAATGTAGGTCAAGATGGAATATAAGGATGGCACAAAAGAATGGCACAAAGGGCTAAGATCAGACTAAGCACACTATAATTGAACACAAGCATAGAGGATTCCTTATCAACTTCTCTTCTTTTTTTTTTCAATTTCTGCGCAGCTCTTTCTAGGCGTGGCCTCTTTGGTATGATTTTTTTTGATATTTTTTCATCTTTAGCAACACAGAAATATGGATACAGAACAAACTCCCCTCAATTTGGAGGTTAGGGGTGGCCGATACAATTTCTGGAGCATGCAGGAAGTTCGGGGACCGGACAGGTGGTCTTCCTGATGGATTTTCGGGATTCTAATTTGACCAAAATAGACGAAGTGAGTTTTGGTTGGATGTTTCTCCTCGAGATCTTTGCAACGAGTGGTCGTGGACCCAAATGGAGTTCGTATGATAAAGTTATGACCGTGTTTAGCCGAAGGGTCTCCAGATCAGGGTTTCTGGATAGGCTGTTTTGTATCAGCTCCCCCATGGAAAGATTATCTCGTAAGCTTTCCGTAGAGTCCTTTTTTGCCTCATTTGGACGTCGTATGTGATCTGGGCGTCCGTTTGAAGGTGCACTAGTCCTAGAAGTCCGAACCAGACTCGGCAGCAACTTCGACGTCCTCTCGACTTGGGCAACCGCTTCAATGATGTCCTCATCAAAGCACGAGGGATTTCTGCAAAGAAAATACTTATAGAACCCAACAGCTCATCAGGCCCACATCGAGGGCGTCGGCCTGGTAGAGTTCGTACATCACCTCCCATTCGATAAAAAGTGAACCTTCCCATGGAAAAAATTTTCTTGCATGTACTTGACATCGAACGCAAGTAGACCATTGTTGTACGCTTCCAGATACCAATCATGAAATTGACACATCTTTGTTGGTAGCTGGACAAGGTCCTCCCGCTTAACCAAAGCCCGCTCTTGGAGAATTTCCATCTTGTCACTTCCGCATACTCAATATCCTTTATGCCCATTGCTTGGCCTTCTACTCAGCTGTGCTCATCTGCCTTGTTCCTTTTGTTGCCCTCTGACAATGTCCGCTCGTAGTCTGATATAAGATGTTTGTCTTTTGAATTCTTTAGATTTTTAATTGTTGCCATGGATCTGTACCATTCGTCGGTAAATGGCTAGGACCTATTCTTTTGAGCTGATCTGAACGGATGAACGGCTAAACGGCTGAAATGACTGAACTTCGAGAGCTTCTCGAGATAGTCTCGAGATTCGGGTACATTTCGTTTGACTTGCTTTTTAAAGCGTTAGAACCCACCTTCAAAATAGCGAAAAAACGGACTCAAAAAACTCAAAACATATGTGTTTTCAAAATGTAGATAAGTCGTTAAGCTGTTAAGCTGAAAAGAACTGGGCCTAAATCTTCTTGAGAGGTGATTATTTTTTGAAATGTGCAGCAACATGTTCTCTTACTTCCTCATCGAGCTCCTCTGTTGTCTTTTTGTGCAACAACTTTGGAAGTGGTGCCAGCTTCTTAGGAAACGGAGCTAGCTTCTTAGGAGCTACTGGCCGAGGAGGTGATGGACTTGGATTTACATCGAGTTGTTCTGCAAGAGATGTTAGGGGTGAATCGCTGATGTTTGCAGGTGTCTGCGGGGTTGGGCTTGTTCTGCCATGGTCCTGGAGGTCTCTCCTTGGAGAGGACACATGCACGTCATGTTCAAAGATGATGAACCTTTTGCGCCACAGGACGAAATTGTGTAGCACCTCTCCTTTCTTAACTTGCGCTTTGAGTAAATTGAACCACAAATTAAAAATTTGGGCAGCACCTCCCCCTGATCCCCTTCAGCTCTCGGCCACCACTGTGCTGCTCTGGTCAGGACGACTCAGGCGCCACTGTGCTACTCTGGTGGGGACTGGGGAAGAAGAAGCAGTTCAAATACTGCAATCCAATACTGGTTGAATCCACAAACCGGTACTGAATCCCCAAGGTGCCAGGTGGGCAAACATTACCGGCCAGTTAGTAACGGTTGGAGCCATGAACCGATACTAATATGGTCCCACGGCCCCTTAGCCATTGAACCGGTACTGTTGCCACTGCCAGTCCGGGTTTGGCCCCAACCAGTACTGATGTGCCGGTAGGGAAGGCCTTTTCTCTAGTAGTGCTTCACCGGGCCATCCTCTACTAGGCTACGCATGCGCAACCTTCGGCCGGGCCGAGCGGAGCAGGCCGGTAGCTGCACTCTTTCCCTCTTTCTTTCTCTTTCTTTCGAGGAGATAGGCCCGGTGGATCGAATGCCATGAACTGTAGATCCCTCTTCTATTTTCTAGATTTTTCGGGGCATAGTACACTTACATATTTGCCACCGCTATTTACTTGATTAGTTTGCCACTACTAGATCCTTCATCCGATGAAGAAGGTTTCTTGACGCCACCATTTCCTAGGTGATGGGGGATGGGGTGGCCTGATCTTCTGGTGAGATGGATAACTACGGTTTGGTGTCACGGCGACCTAAACGATCCGGCTACCAACCACGAAAGTGACTGGAAGGCCCGACAATCGCTAAACCACCACAACGAAGCGTTATCAACCGTGCCGGAAACACGATCGACCTGATCACGAAGATCTGTTCCTGCGAGCAACCGAAGAACAAGCAAGAACAAAGGTAAAAGCAATCTGAACTTGCAAATATGAATAAGCACACAAGAGTTGGGGTTTCGAACTCGATACGGTTGGTCTAGCCGACACAAGCGAAATCGAGGCTGTTTCAACACACACGTGGAAAACTAGACTAAACAAAACCCAGGGATGAAGAAGAGGGGTGGCGGCCATAAGTAGAAGACATACGGCGGCCAGAGGGGGCGTGCAAGCCATGGTGGCACGCACCCCCACGCAGCCCTAAGGTTACATGGGCCTTGGGCCCAAAATTGAGGTGACGCAGCACCTGGCAGATTTGGCCCGCTTGATTGTTTCGACGATTCCTGATGATTCCGAAGGAATTTTGCAGTGGGACCAGATGCGTTGGAAAGCTTATCTCCTAAGCTTTCCGTGGAGTGGTAGAACGTCGAAATTGGAGTTTGTATGTGGCCTGGGCGTTCGTTTGAAGTTGTGCTACGCGCAGACGGCCGAACCGGGCCTCCGGGAGAGTGGGGCCTGTAGTTGGGACTCCTTGGCCGTGGGTGATGGTCTTGGGGCTTGATGTTGGAGTGCTTAACATCCCGCATTGATGGCTTGAATGGATTGGCCAAAGGATTCAAGCCCACTTGTCGTTCTTCTCGTTCTTTCAGCAACATAGTGGACGTAGTCGACGTAGTGGCTGTAGTCAATGTAGCGGCCGTAGTGGAAGTAGGATGCACGTTCGTATCCTTGCTTGTGATGTCCTCATCATTCCCCCCTTCTTGATTTGGAGTCGTCCTCGACTCCATAATATTCTCCTGCAAAATGTTAGTAGCAACAGGGGACAAAGAAACATGCACATCCTTTGTAATCAAATCAATAGTTGTAGAATTGTGCTCATCCGTGTCATTAGAAGTAGATTTTGTAGATAATGAAACAATGCCCTCCAATTTAATTCCAGATCTATTGAAACTTATTTCTTTCTTCTCAGGTAAGTTTGGTTCTTTAGCCACAATGAGTTTCTCAATTTTATCACATTCCTGCTTCTCTCTTTTTGCTCTTTCATCATTAGCTTTGGTTATTTCAGCAGGGGTCATAGGTAATAGCAATATTTTCTTGCCTTTAAACTTGAATGCATATTTATTAGTTCTACCATGATGAACTACATCTCTATCATACAACCATGGTCTACCTAATAAAAGTGAACATGTTTCCATGGGTACAACATCACAATTAATATGATCATGATAAGAACCAATAGAGATGGGTACTCGAGCAGTTTTAGTTACCTTCAGCTTACCACAAGAGTTGAACCATTTAATCACGTATGGATGTGGATGTGGACTCAGTGTCAAGCCAAGCTTCTCAACCATATCCATGCTAGCAAGGTTATTGTGATTACCTCCATCGATAATGACTTGGACAGCGTGATCCTTGACAACGAATCTCGTTTGAAAATGATTATGTCGTTGGTTCCTTTCTTCTGTGTCACCATCCCTGTTCTCAAGTTGTGCAGGTGGCACATCTTTCAATTGTTCTTTGTCATCTTTGTTATCTCTCTTTTCAAGTGGGCCTGTCATTGTTAGTGCTAGACAAGAAAACACCGAGATATATAATTCCTATCCACTAATAGGCGTTGAAATTTGACAAGTCTCTCACACTCAAACCTTTACCTTGCACTTACAAGTTCTTACCACGCAAGCAGTAGGTACGATCAGCGGCTGGTTCGTGATAACTTTTGCTCGTGGGTGGCAAAGCGATGGCAAGGTTCGTCCCTGTATGGTTAGTAGTATGTGGAGTTTGGACAGGCTAGTATATGTAGCAAAGAAATAATAGATATGTACCCAGTAATTGCAAAATCAAATAATAATCCAAAAGTTAACAATGCCAAGTTGCTGTCATAAGGATATAGGATAAGGCTAGCAACAATAGGACTTGGATCAAGTGGATAGCACTGTGCAAAAACTGAGTATATGCGCAGAGAGATCACAACCCAAAAATTCTCAAAGTTTCTTCTTGCCCAAGAGCAGTTTTTTTTTTCACTTTTCTTCTTTTCTCTTCCTTCTTTTTTTTCAGGCCGAGATTTTTCTCTACTTTTTTTTTTTGGCCGACCTTTTTTTCTTTTGTGCTCCCGGTGCAATTTGTCAAGGAAAATATGGACACTTAAAGGATCGAGGAACTCTTTTTATTAGCTGCCGCAATTAGAAAAAAGATGCTGCAAGCAAAAGATTGGATGGATGGTTGGCTTTGCAAGTTTATCTCTAGAATTAGCCAAAGAAAAAAAAATTAACTATGGCTAAACATGGTAGGTGCTGGCGTTGATGCCCTTTTACCTTTTCTTTGACGTGGGCTTTTTCTCAGAACTAAAGGAGATTTACACGGGTGATTGCTGCAGCAAAGATGGAATGCATGCGGGTTATTATCCCACAATTAGCGGAACAGGATGGGAAAAGATGGAATCCAATCGATGGCAATTAGATGGAAATTCCTTTCTTGTCTCTCACGGCTGATGCAAAGGAAATATTTGTTGGCCTTTTTTTTTGGGTTTATTCTGGAAGGTTCACGTATGGCTGCTTCACGGTAGAAATCAATCTTATATTTTATTTTCGGTTGAGTAGATGAGAAAAAAAGGAGGGATGAACAAAGGGATCGAAAGCAACTAATGACATGAAACACATGGATTAAAACTTGAAAAAGCAAAACTAAGAACAGATCTAGGCACAACGGGGTTTGGTATGATGATATTTTTGTGAGGCTAATTTTATGGGTTATAGGATGAAAACAAGAAATGGACTAATCCAAGATAAAAAGATCTCACCAGACAACTGACGCTCTGATACCAAATGATGGGGGACGGGGTGGCCCGATCTTCTGGTGAGATGGATAACTACGGTTTGGTGTCACGGCGACCTGAACGATCCGGCCGAATCGGGCCTCCGGGAGAGTGGGGCCTGTAGTTGGGACTCCTTGGCCGTGGGTGATGGTCTTGGGGCTTGATGTTGGAGTGCTTAACATCCCGCATTGATGGCTTGAATGGATTGGCCAAAGGATTCAAGCCCACTTGTCGTTCTTCTTGTTCTTTCAGCAACATAGTGAACGTAGTCGACATAGTGGCTGTAGTTAATGTAGCGGCCGTAGTGGAAGTGGGATGCATGTTCGTATCCGTGCTTGTGATGTCCTCATCACTAGGTGCAAGATTACTCCAGAACTGCTATGTTTAATAGTTTGTGACAAGTTAAATTAGATGTCCAAGTTTAACGTTATGCTTCTGTAGCATGCAACCACTGCCAGGAACTCACCATTAGGATTACTATCATTTGCTCCAAAAATGTTTTTACGACTAGTGGCTTAGCAATGCTTGGTTGGGAAGAAACGATGAATGGTTTACTGTTAGGATATGCGCTGACACAAGATCACGAACACCAGGAGACATGATGTTTGTTAACGCAGTTCAGCTTTCGCGTACATCTGCGAGGCTATGGTTATGGGCGCTCCTCCCCAATCCATAATACCGCAGCACAACGGCTGACTAAGTCACGACCACATGCCGACCGCTGACCTCCTCTTGCATATGCTGCTATTATGAAGTTGTTGTCCTGGTTACATCAGAGCTGCCTCTCTTTATATAGTAGAGGTCTGGCTAGAGCCCGACTCCAACTCTAAACCAGCCCTGCCTATTACAACATAGAGACCATGTAACCTAGTTGTACACATATTCGACACAATACCTAACAAACTCCACCTTGAAGAATATGGTCTTCTCCACCTTGAAGTCGTTCCAGCATCTTGCGCGAACCAATGCACCCGGACTCTGGTTGCTTCCTTTTTTTCCAGCCTACAGCGGGCCGTCCGACGAGTCGTCCTCGAACTCGCCGCCTTTCGAAACAGATCTGAGTTTGTCTCGTCCTGAAGAACAATCTTCTGCTCCTCCTTTGGATATTTGTTTGACTCCCATTGGATCTACACCTCTAGATACAATTTTTGAGTCCTCGAGCAAGCTTCCCATCCCGCCACCGCGCACCACGTCGTCCGTGCACGGCAAAACATGCCACACCCTGGGTATCCTCATCCATGACGCCGCTTTGCCGTCAGTGTTGTGATACAGCGCCTTTTGTGCAACATCCGGTCGCATTGCTGCTCTCGTCGTTCCGATCTATCCGACATCCTTCTGCGCCTATCGGTCTGATTGCGAACGCCGAGGTCGTTGCCATCGCCTGCCGACCTCGCCATCTACTTTGTCAGCCTCCGATCACCTGGCCTTGGTAAATCCCCGTCAACGATAGCCCATTGAACGGTTCGAGCTTCCTACCCGAAGTGTCTGACACCACCGATCGAATCATCTATCACCGCCATGCTCCACCTAGCACGGATAGGGCATTTTCTAGGCGACCGTGCATGCATAAACCTCGTGTCTCCTCCTAGATCTTCCACATGGCCAACCTCGACAATCAAGCTCTGATACCACTTGTTAGGATAACAGAAGACACAATGTTTGTTAACGCAATTCAGCTTTCGCCTACATTTTCGGGGCTATGATTATGGGCGCTCCTCCCCAATCCATAATACCACAGCGCACCAGCTGACCAGGTCACGACCACATGCCGGCTGCTGACCTCATCTTGCGTATGCTACTATTATTAAGTCGTTGTCATGATTACATCAGGGCTACCTCCCTTTTTATAGTGGAGGCCTGGCTAGTGTCCGACTCTAACTCTAAACCAATCCTGCCTATTACAACACAGAGTCCATATAACCTACTTGTACACATATTCGACACAATACCTTACTTTTATAGCATGATGGGTTATTGTGGGCTTTGTCACTCCTTAAATAAATTACGACGTACTAATAATTGGGATGAGGAGTGTTTGAATTGTATGGTGGGTGCCTTCGTGCAGAACATTCAGGTTTATGTTTGTTTGCCACTCAAAGAAAAGTACCAACGATTGTGATAAGTTTAACCAATAATTTTCGTGTGACTGCATGCGGATTATGGGGCATTTGTAGCCTTGTAGTTGAAGAACCCTGGTACATATACTTACGCATGTCGTGGTGTGATCCGTGAGGGATCGCACATGTTGGTGTGTCCGGGGAACGAGTGTCGTGGTTAGGACACGATATGATGGGGTGTTTCCGTTTAGGACATGACATGAAAATACTAAGGTTTGTCTTCCGAAGGGTTTTGTTATGATACTTCTCAAGGAGGGGGCATTGAGCGGGTAAAGCTTACAACATCTGCAGCACGTAAAACTACTCTAATGGTCGCGCTCCTTATTAAACTGCAACTTGCCGGTTCTCTACAATGTAACTTCATCTTATTTAAATTGGCATTGGTAAGATTGGTTCAGTCATGTGCCACCACTAGATGACCTAGTTGCTCCGAATTTGATACTAAGCTTGCGTGAGACAAGATTGAGAATTTGAGACCGAGCCCTAGTGAGACGAGACTAAGCGTTTGGGATTGAGCTCATGAGGGGCGCATTAATACAAAACACCCCTTCTGCGCCGCATCGATCATCACTATTGGTTAAGTTTGGAACGGCAGTGTTAAAGTATCACTTCCGGTACTTAAACCTCTTCGCGCTTGATGCCCAGTTTGGACTTATGAACCAAAAGTGATACCTCTTTTCATTGTCGGCTTTTACTACAAACCAACAGCGAACCATCACTAGTGGCTCGATCTACAAAACCGGCGGTGACGGCGAAGTATCACTGTTGGTTCGCGCTAAATAGCCCGTAGTGGAATTTAGTAATCACTATCACTGTCAGTTTCATACCCAACAGTAATATTGCCCTCATCACTGCCAGTAAATTTACTGTCAGTCTAGAAACTAGCTAGTAGTAAAGCCTGTTTTCGCCTGGCAGTGATGTAGTGTCATTTAGTAGTGGTGAGAGTTTTGGATGTTTTTAGATGGAGCTCGTGAGAGGCTAGACTTTGAGAATATTTTGTGATTATGTTTTCTTTCCATGTGAGTTATTATTTGGGGATTGTATTATCCATTCTCGGACGGTGAAAGACCTCTTGGTATTTCTTGGTATCCATTCGAGCAATTCTTTTTGCAAAAAAAATGCATTAGCTCATGAACTTTCTGAATCTTCCTTGAAGTTCCATGTTAATGTTTGTTGGATATTTTATTACGATTTTATTTGATGTGCTTACTACCGAACATTAGGATCCGACGTTCCAGAGAAGTCCGAGATTGAGCAAGAAGCTCCTCGCACTGGTCAGCAGCAACAATGCACTTCTTACTCCCTCCATTTGACTTAATCATGTTGATACTCTTTTGCAATGCATGCGTTTAATTACGTTATATCACTGGTTGCTTGCTAGTTTCAAGTATATTATTCCCAAGGTAGAATGTAGCTACATCCATATTAGTGGTCAGCAGTATAATAGGTTTGACACCTTTGTTCCTTGAAAGCCCAAGTGGGTACTAATAACAATGGTTGTGTCACGTATGCTTAGCCCTGTCTAGAGTCCAAAAACCATATTAAGATACCTGATTATGATATACTTGTTGCTCGGATGGATTGATCTATGGTTCATGATGATGGTTCGATGTGTTGGTTTGGAGCTGGGCCTAAACGTGTTATAGGTGATGATGGGAGGATAGATCCTTAATATCCAACCTCGTTTAGGTAATTAAGGGCCGAACATCGGGTATCTTCCTCTCAAGTAATATATGTGCAACAACACGTGTTATATGGGAATACCTAGCCAATTCTGCGTGCGTACTTGTATCATTGGTGACTAATGGTGCTATTACTGTTTATTTGATGGTTTTTGTGTGGGAACTGCCCTGGGACAGTTTTGGTGCCATGGGTAGCTTCCGTGGAGCTTTATGGATAGCTGGATAGAAATCCATTAGTAGCGTACGAAATAACGGTTAACTCCTTTAGACCACCAACATTAGACTCTTTTAATATAGTCAATCGATAATACGTGAATTTTAAAATCACTTAAACTGTGAAATTCCTGATCCGATTATTTCGCTGCTTCCCTTCCATCGCCCACCACGGCCTCCCATTCCCTATCCCGGGGACAACACTACGCTTCCACTCTGATCCCTAGCCTTCTCCGACGTCTCTCCTCGCATGCCGGGGCAAGGAGCGGCCGGACTGAGCTGAGGCAGCAGCCTGCGCAGTGAGGAACTCAATTGCTCGATGAACTCGGAGGCAAACCTGCTATGCAGAAGCTGCGAGCATGGTGGCGACATACGCATAGGCGGTTCGAACTCCGGAGCTCAGCGGAGCGCATAGCACAAGGACATCGCCCGTTATCGAGTCAAGGTCGTCATTGGTCTAGCGTTACCTTGATTTTCCGTCCCATGAAGCAATCAGGCAATGATCCCGGTTCCTCCTAACCCCAAGACTCTCCCATATATGTCCAGTGCGCTGACGCCACATCGTGAAGCAGGTGTCGGCTACACATCTTGCAATGGAGCTGTCACATGCTTGCCTCCAACACAAGCACTCAATACACACCGTCCTGCTTGGTAAGCTATATAAATAGGACTTATAAATATGCGTTGAATTGCGTGCACCATCCGACTCATCTAATAGCCTAAATTGGTGAACGAATGCGAGCAATTCACTTTAACAATTGAACAATTTGAAGATAAGAGGCGCTGTTTGGTAATGTGATAAAGCAGAACATGATGTCATAGTAGCACAGCAGGTTTGTGCTTACAGCTTTTTCAGCTATTTGTAATTCACGATTTAATAACGAAACGCGCTACTTCTAATGTCAAGGTTGCTAAAAGGAAAATTTAGAAAAAAGAACCCGTTGTATGGGAAATACTTCAAGAAGTTAAAGCTTTTTCTTTTCTAACTTATTCATTCGATTCATTTCAAATAAGATGTATCTTGTTCAAACCAATAAATAGAGCTAGGGTTATAAGCCCATATGCGGCGAAGGTTTTTTATCACTGGCGGAATAAGAATAAGTCCAAACCCCATGTTGACACCCAATTTTGGCAGAAAATCGGATATTTAGAAAAGGGCGAATATGTTAGGATTATTGGGCCAAATCGGGATTGGGCTTTGTTGAAGAAGAAATTACATCTTGCAGAAGCCGATGAAGACAAGATTTCGGAAGGAATACGATCAGATCAAAGACAGCAGGTCGTATCGGTATCGGATTTGTAAACACTATAAATAGGGTTTTAGAGCCTCATAGAAAAGGATCTACAACTCAATACACAAAACTCTCTCGAACCCGATCGACCCCGTCGAAAGGCTTCAACTTGCAGGTAGAGCTATCTCGATGGGATAATCGATTCTCTCCTTGTAACCCGTGTGCATGGCTGTATCAATCTGATCTCATGTATGCAAACCATGTTAAACTGTCTCGGGATTTACCGATCTTTAACATGTTCTCGCATCTTACACTGTCTCGATTTAATCGATCTGTAACATGTGTTTATCCTGCAATATTGATTATCAAATGCCTTGCATGTTTTTCCCTGAATCTGATGTACGTGACTGCCTCGTTAAATCGATCTTGCGTATCCCTTGTTTAGGGTCTGGTATGTCTAGTTGTTTGCCGATTAATATTGCGTTATCAATTAGTATAAAGTTGATAAACCGATTTGTTAGTTTATATCTAGCTTCGGATTTGAATACTGTCTTGGCTTGACCAATCTATTCGATCTGTTTCTCCGATTTAATCTAATATTTCGATTTAAAGGCTTAATACTGATATAAATAAAAATACCAAAAAGAAACAGGATCTATGTTTAAACTGTTTATTTGAATCTATTAGCTCTATCGGATCTTTAGCCGATAGAATTCGTAATCGGCATGTTTAAAGCCGATTACCAATAATCTGATCAGGCTAATTGAAAAGCCGATTAGGCACTTATTACTGACGATTTTCCTCCTTATTGATTTATAGGTCAAATCAATTGGCACGCTTGGTTTGAGTTGCGACGCGATCACTGAATCGACGCTTCTGCACGTGTGTTCACGTTTTCGTGTCAACACACTTTTTGGCACGCTCGGTGGGACCCAACAATCAAATCCGACACAATGACGCGCACCGATGCCGAAGCAGCAGTGGAGGCGCTCAGGCTCGCTGCCGAGCCAGTGACGTTTGACGAACTGAGCCCAGATCAGAAGAAAGAAATTGAAGATAGGCTCGCGGAAATCCACGAGGAAAATAAGAAAAGAATGTTGACTGGCTATCGGAAAACCCGTAGCGGCCAGGTTACCAAAGCCTCGATTGGAGATCCATTGTTGACTGGGGATTATTCTGAAATAATAAGGGATCAGATCAACAATTCAGTTTACCGATCGATGCTTGACCAATCATCGGTCTTGGGGCGCATCGTCCAGGAGGGAACCAGTGCTGCTCTGCACCACATCATTACTGGACAGGCACCGCAAGGGAATCGGAATTGTACGCCGGGGACGAATCCTGCTTATACTCAACCAGGGGCACCACATACAGGGACTTCTCAGTCGGCTCCTCCTGTGGCTATGAACCCAACTCCGATTCAAATGCTATCGGGTAATCAGGCTATGGTCCCGGTCCCAGAGCCGGCATATCAGCCGATTAACCCAGGGTTCAACGGAAATCTAGAAGATATGACCAGGAATTTAGTCTACAGCATGATGAAGCAATGCGGGTTCAATACTCCTAAGATTGCCCCGCATTATACTATGCCGTATCCATCGGCTTTTAATGAAACAGAGTATCCGCATAAATATCGCGTTCCTGATTTTGCAGGCGCCAAATTTAGTGGGAGCGATCATACCTCAACGCGCGAGCATATCGCCAGATTCCTTGCACTGTGCGGTGAGGCGGCATCGAAGGATACTCTCAAATGCCGATTGTTCCCATTGTCACTATCGGGATCGGCTTTCAATTGGTTCACATCGCTTCCCTCTAACAGTGTCACCTCATGGCCAGATCTGGAGAAAAAATTCCATGAGTACTTTTATTCCGGGGAGAATGAAGCGAGGATTACCGACATCATGATGATCAAGCAGAAGTTTGGTGAATCGGTAAACGATTATTTACGCCGGTTCAGAGAAGTAAGGAATCGGTGCTATAGCCTTTCGCTGCCCGATAACGAGTTGGCAGAATTGGCTTTCAAAGGCCTACTACCTGTTAATCAGAAAAAAGTGGGTAACCAAGAATTCGCGGACATATCCCATCTGGCCCATAAGATCGCGCTTTATGAAAGCCGATTTTCAGATAATTCGTACCCGGGCCAGAAAGATTATCGGAACAACAACAACAACAGGAACAAAGATAAAGCTGTCAATATTGTTGAAGCAGAAGATATAGAAAGTTCCGATGAGTCTGACACTGACGAGGTCAGCGCTTATGTTGCTGAGTGGGTAACTAACAAGAAGGAATTCGAGCTAGGATGGATTAAGCCGAAGGGTCCCGAGAAGGGCAAGTATTCTTTTGATACCTCCAAGTGTGATCGGATTTTCGATCACCTGTTACAAGAAAAACAGATTCGGCTCAAGCAGGGGCACGTTATTCCACCTCTCGAGGAGCTAAAGAAGCGCAAGTACTGCAAGTGGCACAACTCGTACTCACATGCTACCAACGAGTGCAACGTGTTTAAACAGATTGTACAAAAGGCAGTCGAGAACGGGCAATTGCGATACCAGGGCAAGAGTCCGCAAATTGAAACAGAACCGTTCCCAGTCGGTTTTGTTGGGATGGTAGATGCTAAGAGGAAAGCCGATGAGCCAGAGAGTTCCAATCGGTTTAAGGTACTCGTTGGACCCAAGAGAATAGTGGTGGAAGGAAAACCAGAGCTACAATTTCGACCATCGAACCGGCGGGGCGCCATAAGAACTGGAGAATGGCGCGAGGTAAAGCACGGGCAGGATTATAATCCGACCATTAAGCCAAAGCCGAAGCCGACCTTTGATCAGTTAGTGAAAAAATATGATCGGATGGCTAAAGAGGCTCCTCGCAAAGACGATAAAGCAAATATTCCTGAACCAGTCCATGGAAATTCAGAAGACCAAGGATGGGAGATGGAGCACTGGGAGTGTCCCTTTTTCCGATATTGCTGGGAAGAGAGGATGTCACTGCCTACTTTGGAGAATTGCCCGATGAATCACGCCTTTGTTCCACCCAAGCGAGTATCGGTAAAAGATCGGCTTGTGTTTCCAGGCAAAGGGGCCGAGGAAAAGCCGATAGACACCGACTCGTATAACTTCGTATAATGTATGCTATACGAAGTTATTACGCTACAGCATGATGAAGCAATGCGGGTTCAATACTCCTAAGATTGCCCCGCATTATACTATGCCGTATCCATCGGCTTTTAATGAAACAGAGTATCCGCATAAATATCGCGTTCCTGATTTTGCAGGCGCCAAATTTAGCGTAATAACTTCGTATAGCATACATTATACGAAGTTATACGAGTACACCCAGAATCTCGTCGAGACCTGTTCGTCTCGCCGAGTTCTCTTTTGTAATCCCTTTCTCATACAAGGAAGCACTGGACGTAGTGTTGTTATCTCCCTGGAGAGGCCTGAACCAGTATAAAAATCCTGTGTCTACCCGCTGCTCGTTGATTACTGTTTGCCCTGCTCTGCAGTATCTTCTATCTCTCCTTCTCAAGAACCTTAGTTGACTTGAGACCGATATCCCAACCGTCGACAAGAGTGGTTTGATCCTTGGGGAAAAAAAGGAGAAAGAATCTAAGCAGAAATAACAAGTAATTAAGGTCATATTCTTTTGAGCCGATCTGACCGGCTAAAAAGTTGAACGGCTGAAATAACTGAATCTAAAGAGCTTCTCGAGGTAGTCTTGAGATTCGGATTCATTTTGTTTGACTTGCTTTTTAAAGCGTTATAACCCACTTTCAGAACAGTAAAAAAAGGACGCAAAAAACTTAAAACATATGTTTTTTTAGAACGTAAATAAGTCATTAAGTTGTTAAGCCGTTAAGCTGTTAAGCCGAAAAGAACAGAGCCTAAATATAAGACAAGTGTTCCTTATTCGTTGTTTGAAAATATATAAAATTGCAGTCGATGTTCTTTTACATTACTGCGTAACTAAATTTGCATATGGTCAATATTATGAAAAATGCACAATTTTGGTTTTATAAATACTCTATCGTGTATTGTTTTGGTTTTATAAATACTCTATCGTGTATTGTTTTGGTTTTATAAATACTCTATCGTGTATTGTTTTGGTTTTATAAATACTCTATCGTGTATTGTTTTGGTTTTATAAATACTCTATCGTGTATTGTTTTGGTTTTATAAATACTCTATCGTGTATTGTTTTGGTTTTATAAATACTCTATCGTGTATTGTTTTGGTTTTATAAATACTCTATCGTGTATTGTTTTGGTTTTATAAATACTCTATCGTGTATTGTTTTGGTTTTATAAATACTCTATCGTGTATTGTTTTGGTTTTATAAATACTCTATCGTGTATTGTTTTGGTTTTATAAATACTCTATCGTGTATTGTTTTGGTTTTATAAATACTCTATCGTGTATTGTTTTGGTTTTATAAATACTCTATCGTGTATTGTTTTGGTTTTATAAATACTCTATCGTGTATTGTTTTGGTTTTATAAATACTCTATCGTGTATTGTTTTGGTTTTATAAATACTCTATCGTGTATTGTTTTGGTTTTATAAATACTCTATCGTGTA
>SPJY01001703.1:142315-246545 GCA_005191435.1 Raddia distichophylla
CCGGACTTTGATGAGGATTAGCTGGCGCTCAAGGGTCGGATTGGAGCATCATCATACCTTTTCCGCTGCATATTTGAATTTCCGCACTTTGATACTTTATCGACAATAGTATGTCATCTTTAATTAAAATATTGTAATAAGTAGTTGTGTAACAATTACTTTTGCATAATATATAATTTCTCTTAGTTATTTGTGATTGTGTGATGATGTTCAACAAACTGTCGCTCACAAGTTGCTAGCATTGATCTCTGGGACTAGCAATAGATTGTGAGTGGATCCCGGTGAAGCCGGGGTTGCGACAAGCTCGAATCTCGAACCGCTTGCAGAGGGCAATCTCTGCAAGCTGTTCGTGCTTTGAACCTCTTGCATATGCCCCCTCCCACCCGCCTCCCACCCGTTGGCCACGAACCACTTGTGGCGATCGGGTCGCAAGCGGCTCAAAGCGAACCGCTTGTGATGGGCCGCTTTAGAAGCCCCGATCCGCAATAGTGGATCATGAACGATTTTAGGAGACACTATGTTTGGTAAAGTAGTTCAGCTTTTGCCTACATCTGCTTATAGGTGCTCCTCCCCAAACCATAATACTGCAGCATATCGGCTGCACAGGTCACAGCCATATGCCGGTCGCTGACCTCCTGATACCTATGCTACTATTATGAAGTCATTGTCATGATTAAAGTAGGCATGCCTTCCTTTATATAGTGGAGGTCTGGTTAGAGTTCAACTACAACTCTATACCAACCCTGCCTATTACAACACAGAGTCTATTTAACCTACTTGTACACATATTCGACACAATATCTAACAAATCTGATACCCCTTGTTAGGATATGTACCGATGCAAAATCATAAACGACTCCCAGTGGCTTGCGGCTGCTCCGAGCCTGGCAGCACTACGAACCCTAACTCCTAGCGGCTCGTGGAAAAAGATCACTCCATTTTGCTTCGCGCGCGCATGAGTTGTTTCCCACATTAATTTTCAGGGGCACCTAAACCATGAATTTCCGACAGACCGTCTATCCCTAGGCGAACCTTTACCGCCAGACCGTTTGTTGCAGATATTTATTTGAATTTCCCATAGAACGCCAGTCACTAGAGGTACCTTTTACCGACAGACCGTCTATTGCAAATCTTTAGGGACAAACCGACCATTAGGCAAGCCAATTTTTACCGATAGATGGTCTGTCGCTAAAAATGTTGTGGTCTAGTGCCTCTAGCTAGCTCTTTCAGCTAGGTGCGCCCTCCTCTCCTTTCCTTTGATTGGGCTACACCCTCTTCTGGACCAAGCCCGTGCGCAACAGCTCCCTCTGTTTCTTCTTTCTCTGGTTCCCTAATCTCTGTCAAGGTTACGCCTCACTGCTCCGATCTCTTTGCATTGGCCACACTTTACCAAGCCACCCATCGGGGGAAAATGATTTTTATATTTGTATTTAATTTTTACGTAAGAATGCATATTTGTTAAACAATTAAGTAAAATTAGCCCCCCTCCCCCCGTCGCCAGTTCAAAGGGCAATCACCCTTTTGGGAGGCGACAGGACACTGTATCATTGTGGGGGCAAGGTAATCTCCCATTGCAAGCTGGCTGAACGCCCTGCACCCACAAGGTACGACGTCTCGTCGCCTACCCAACCGACGAGCACTCTTTCAATGGACGACGAGGGGCTACTTTTGCTTAATCCAAAAAGACATGCTTTTTTACGTAAAAGAATAAAATAAATATGAAAATCATTTTTTCCACCCTACGGTGCCCACTCCCTTGGATGCGACACGTCCCCCTGAGTCAGCCAAACTATGTGTTGCTCCCCTCTCACCCTTCACTACTACAGAACGGGCATTTAGTACCGGTTCGTAAGGGCCATCAGTATCGGTTTTTGGAACCAGTACTGATGCCTGAGGGGCATCAGTCCAAGGCACGTCCTGCTACGCCGCAGCGCAAACGTGGCGCGTCGCCCGGCCCCCCAACATGTACCGGTTGGTGTCTCGACCCGGTACTGGTGCGCCCACTGGTGGCGCCTCCCCCGCCCCCCAACTAGTGCCGGTAGGTGTCTCCAACCTGTACGGGTAGGGGGTGGGGGCAGGTGCCACAGCTGCTTTCCAGTATTCGTAATTAATATATAAATGTGTGTTTTCTAATATATATAAAAAATTGTCCTATGTAATTAATATTGCACAATTAACAGAAAATAAATCAATGAAATTAATTAACATAATTAATTGCAACTAATATATATCACAACTGCTAGCTATCTAGCTAGGCAACAAATATATAAGCACACATATGTGAACAATTCGAATAATAAGTACATACACATGTTCAATCTGTTTTAGGATTTTCTACATGCATCGCTGTTGGTTGTAGTAGATGTCGATCTCGACACTTGACTAGTCCGTATAGTAAGGCCAAACATATTAACGGGGTCATGAAGCTCGCCACGGGGATCTATGATCTCATTGAGAATAAAGCTGACGAGTTGTTCTTGCACTGCTCTAACCTGCTCCGGCGAGAGTTATGAACATCGTTCATCCATATGGTTGCAAATGGTTCCAGTTTGGGTGTGCAAGAACTCACATACATAGTAACCACATAAATTTGTGCTGGACGGCTGATGCAAGATCAGTGGACAAAAAAGATAACATGGTGAAATAGGTGCATTAAAAGTTATAAGCTACCTAACTAAAAAGCTAACATTAATTACCTTAGAGGCCCGTAAAACACCAAATTGTTGTCCAAATTCCCCCTCAATCGTCGCATGGAACCTTTTAAATGCACTGCACACATGATTACAATTTTTAATGATTAGAATTTATTTAAATTGAAAGGAAATAGAATTGCTGCAATATTGAAAGTAACAGGAATACCGGTTCAGCAAGTCAATCATGCTTTGGTACCGGCTAACTAGATGCCTTAACGAGTCAAAAATTGTGATCTGGCTACGATCTAGTTTGATAATCACAAGGATCCAGTGATAACTATACATAAATATATATCATTGTATCTAATTAATTAGTTTCAACATCGTGTTATGAAAAAGGATTAGAACGAGTCAGTGCGAAATCACATACTCATAGTTCCATGGTAGATATATCTGTGAATTAAAATTTTGACCCATGAAAGCGTCGAAAACCGTGTTCTCTGTGATTGTTGGCGAGTCCATGAGCATCTTCTGGTTGACTTTTAAGGGGTCGATGAATACTCTGTCAAATATTCTATTCCTTCTAAATCTTTGTATCTCCATTCTGTATAAGATAGATATTTAGTTAATTGTGCAAGCAAGATAGTATATGATGGGCGCGGACGCGGGGTCCCGATCTTCTGGTGAGAGACGGTAAGGATAATTCGGTAGGTGTCACGGAGACCTAAACGATCTAGCTTCCAACCCCACAAGGAACTGGAAATCCTGACAGTTTGAATGTGCACTGGTCCTGGAAGTCCGAACCGGACTCGGCAGCGACTTCGACGTCCTCTCGACTTGGGCAACCACGTCAATGATGTCCTCATCATCCCCCTTTCTTGAATTTGAGTCATCCTCGACTCGAGCATATCATTCTACAAAAGGTTAGGAACAACAAGGACAAAACAATATACAATTTTTTCAAATCATTGCATGGTTCTTAACTAACTCATCATCTTCATAATATTTTGTAGCTAAAAGAACAGGATCCTTTAATTTAATTCCAGAATTCATCTCAACAGATTCCTTCTTTTGTGTGACACTTGGTTTATCATTGACACCACTTTTATTTTGTGATTTACGATTTGCTTGTGCTAACTAAGCCGGTGTCATAGGTTGTAGCACATATTTCTTTCCCTTAAACACAAATTTGTATTCATTAGACCTATCATGATAAACAGAATCTACATCATATATCCAAGGTCTATCCAGCAAAATAGAGCAAACATCCATGGGTGCAAGATCACAATCTATGTAATCACAATAAGTACCAAGGGAGATGTGAATTCGAACAGTCTTAGTTACCTTGAGCTTACCGTAAGAATTGAACCATTTAATACAATATGGATGTGGATGTGGATGTGTGGTCAAGCCAAGCTTCTCGACCATGTCAACGCTCGCAAAGTTGTTGCAACTTCCTCCGTCGACAATGACGGGCACCGCATATTTGTTGACGACCATCTTGGTTTGGAATAGATTATGCCGCTGACTTTCTTGTGACCGTTCTGGTTGTGCAGTCAATATACGGGAGCGTTGGATAATCTTCCATGGTCGAATTATTAGCACCTCTCCTTCGGAATCTTCGACACCTGCGGGGTAAGCGGCAGCTAAAGTAATCCTCATGTTCACTAGCAGAAGAGTACTCACCATCATCACGAATAATGAGAGCACGTTGGTTAGGACAATCACGCTTTGTATATCCAAATCCCTTACAACGAAAACATTGAATATCACAAGTACGGCCTGTGGATGCGACAGAAGCTGCACTTTTGATGGGGGTTTGCACCGCGGAATTCTTGCTTACACTCATAGCTCGTGTCGGAGGGGTAGAAGGAACAACGGGTGGAGACGATTGATGAAGTGTTGACGATGGAACCTTTGCAGCCTCAAGGTTAGATTTAGTTGAACTACTAAAGTTTCCTAATGTCCGGATTTGTTGTCCCTGTACTTCCCTTTCTGCTTTGCAAGCAAGATGGAACAAACGGGTGATAGAATTGTATTATTTATAATCAACTATATCCTGAATCTCACGTTTTAACCCATCCAAGAATCTAGCCACTTTTGCATCCTCGCTCTCTTGCAAACTACATCGCAACATACCAATTTGTAGTTCCTGATAATACTCCTTAACTGATTTGCTATTTTGATTTGAACGTTGCAACCTATTAAGCAAATCTCTCTCATAATAAGAAGGAACAAATCTAGGTCGCATGGCACGTTTTAAAGCTTGCCAGGTGGTAGGTTCATTTCCTCTTCTACAGATTTCATGCCACCAAATAGATGCAAAATCAATGAATTTACTAACAGCAACCTTAACTTGGTTTTCAGGTGAAACAGTAAAGCATGAAAATTTTTGATCTACCAATAATTTTCAATCAAGATAAGCGTCAGGATCATATCTACCAGCATACGGAGATATTGTCAATTTAACCTTTCCTAATGAGTCATCACGTACCTCACGATTACCTTGACGATTTCTTGCCATACCATGTCGGTTGTGACGTAATCTTCGATGGTCTCGATCATTATGCACATCGAATCCATCGTCAGCCTCAGAATCAGCGACATATTCATTAGCGATGGTCAGCAGGGGCTGCGAGAGGCACAAGGGGTGCAGGTGGCACACGGGCAGCATGGGCAGGTGCTCCCCTTTCAATGTCTTCCATCCTCGTGATCAAGTTGACAATCCTTCTCTCGATCCGCTCCATTCCGTGGGTGTTTGCATTCGCCAGTTGAGTGATGCTATTGGCCATATCAGCCATGACCTTTTACTGGTCCTCCATGTACTTCGCGAACTCAGCGTTAAGCACAGACTCGTTATTACTTCCTCCTGACATGGTTAGTGGGAGCAATAAGAAAACACAAGAATATATACTATATGCTACTGTTGTGTGTGAGTGTCAACAGCTCTCACTCTAGCCTATATCCTTTGTTCCTACCGGTTCTTACCGTGCAAGCAGTAGGTACAAATAGCAACTGGTCGGCAATAACTTCAACGCACAGGGTGGTAAAGCGATGGCTAGGATCCGTCCATGCTTGGTTAGTAGATGGTGGAGCTTGGACAGGCTTATACATGTATCAAAGGATAAACAATTGTTCAAACAGCAATACAAAGTTGAATAATAGCCCAAAGTAATACAATTATTGGAACTGGCCTGGCCTTAGATTAGATCAAGCTGGAATATAAGGATGGCACAAAAGAATGGCATAGAGGGCTAAGATCAGACTAAGCACACTATAATTGAACACAAGCACAGAGGATTCCCTTGTCAACTTCTCTTCTCTTCTTTTTTTTCCAATTTCTGCGCAACTCTTTTCTAGGCGTGGCCTCTTTCTTTCACCAATTTTTTGTATGATTTTTCTGATATTTTTCATCTTTAGCAACACAGAAATATGGATACAGAACAAACTCCCCTCAATTTAGAGGTTAGGGGTGGCCGATACAATTTCTGGAGCGTGCTCTGAAGCGTGCAGGAACTTCGGGGGCCGGATAGGTGGTCTTCCTCATAGATTTTCGGGATTCTAATTTGACCAAAACAGACGAAGTGAGTTTTGGTTGGATGTATCTCCTCGAGATATTTCCAACATGACGAATTGTATCAGTTTAGATCGGTTCGTCGTGTTGCTGGACAGTCGAGTTCTAGATCAGTTTAGCTATCTTTGTTCCAAATCGAGTCCTACTCAGTTTGCCCCGCCAGCCGACTTGTGTTGCTGTCCCGCCGTCGCAAACCATAGATAGGTCGCAAACCGCCTTGTGTAGCCCTCCAATTCATCCACCGCATACCCACTTCTCGTCGCCGAAACGCAGAAAAACAACAAAATAGCATATCCAGAAACCCTGATCCGGAGACCCTTCGGTTAAACAGCCATAACTTTATCATATGAACTCCGATTTGGGTCCACGACCACTCGTTGGAAAGATCTCGACGAGATAACATCCAACCAAAACTATATCATAACAATAGGTCTAAAAGTTAATATTACAACAAGAAGGCATGGTCTACAAGATAATTAATGGTTCAAATTAGAATCCCTAAAATCCATTAGGAAGACCACCTATCTGGTACACTTTTCAGAGCACGCTCCAGAAATTGTATCGGCCACCCCCATGGAAAGATTTTCTCGTAAGCTTTCCGTAGAGTCCTTTTTTGCCTCATTTGGAAGTCGTATGTGATCTGGGCGTCCGTTTGAAGGTGCACTGGTCCTGGAAGTCCGAACCAGACTCGACAGCAACTTCGACGTCCTCTCGACTTGGGCAACCGCTTCAATGAGGTCCTCATCAAAGCACGAGAGATTTCTGCAAAGAAAACACTTATAGAACCCAACAACTTATCAGGCCCACGTGGAGGGCGTCGGCCTGGTAGAGTTCATACATCACCTCCCATTTGATAAAAAATGAACCTTCCCCATGGAAAGAATCTTCTTGCATGTACTTGACATCGAACGCAACTAAACCATTGTTGTACGCTTCGAGATACCAATCATGGAATTGACGCATCTTTGTTGGTAGCTGGACAAGGTCCTCCCGCTTAACCAAAGCCCCGCTCTTGGAGAATTTCCATCTTGTCACTTCCGCATACTCAATATCCTTTATGCCCATTGCTTGCTGTAGAGCAAGTCCAGTTTCTTCAAAGAATTTTTTCATCTCCTTGGCCTTCTGCTCAGCTGATCATCTGCCTTGTTCCTTTTCTTGCCCTTTGACAATGTTCGCTCGTAGTCTGATACAAGATGTTTGTCTTTTGAATTCTTCAGATTTTTAATTGTTGCCATGGATCTGTACCATTCGTCGGTAAATGGCTAAATCTTCTTGGGAGGTGATTTTTTTGAAATGTGCAGCAACATGTTCTCTTGCTTCCTCATCGAGCTCCTCTGTTGTCTTTTCGTACGACAACTTTGGAAGTGGTGCCAGCTTCTTAGGAAGCGGAGCTAGCTTCTTGGGAGCTACTGGCCGAGGAGGTGATGGACATGGACTTACATCGGGTTGTTCTGCAGGAGATGTTGGGGGTGAATCGCTGATGTTTGCAGGTGTCTGCGTGGTTGGGCTTCTTCTGTCATGGTTCTGGAGGTCTCTCCTTGGAGAGGACACGTGCACGTCATGTCCAAAGATGATGAACCTTTTGCACCATAGGACGAAACTGTGTAACGCTTCTCCTTTCTTAACTTGCGCTTTGAGTAAATTGGACCACAAATTAAAAATTTGGGCAGCACCTCCCCCTGATCCCTTTTAGCTGTCGGCCACCACTGTGCTGCTCTGGTCGGGACGACTCGGGCGCCACTGTGCTACTCTGGTGGGGACTGGGGACGAAGAAGCAGTTCAAATACTGCAATCCAATACCAGTTGAATCCACAAACCGGTACTTAATCCCCAAGGTGCCAGGTGGGCAAACATTACCGGCCAGTTAGTAACGGTTGGAGCCACGAACCGATACTAATATGGTCCCACGGCCCCTTAGCCGTTGAACCGGTACTGTTGCCACTGCCAGTCCGGTTCGGCCCCAATCGATACTGATGTGCCGGTAGAGAAGGCCCTTTCTCTAGTAGTGCTTCACCTGGCCATCCTCTACTAGGCTACTCATGCGCAACCTACGACCGGGCCGAGCGGAGCAGGCCGGTAGCCACACTCTTTCCCTCTTTCTTTCTCTTTCTTTCAAGGAGATAGGCCCCGGTGGATCGAATGCCATGAGCCGTAGATCCCTCTTCTATTTTCTAGATTTTTCAGGGCATAGTACACTTACATATTTGCCACCGCTATTTACTTGATTAGTTTGCCACCGCTAGATCCTTCATCCGATGAAGGAGGTTTCTTGACACCACCATTTCCTAGGAGCAAGATTACTCCAAAACTGCTATGCTTAATAGTTTGTGACAAGTTAAATTAGATGTCCAAGTTTAACGTTATGCTTCTGTAGCATGCAACCACTGCCGGGAACTCACCATTAGGATTACTATCATTTGCTCCAAAAATGTTTTTACGATTAGTGGCTTAGCAATGCTTGGTTGGGAGGAAACGATGAATGGTTTACCGTTAGGATATGCGCTGACGCAAGATCACGAACACCAGGAGACACGATGTGTGTTAACGCAGTTCAGCTTTTGCGTACATCTGAGGGGCTATGGTTATGCACGCTCCTCCCCTATTGATAATACCGCAGCACACCGGCTTACTAGGTCACACCCGCATGCCGTCCGCTGACCTCCTCTTGCATATGCTACTATTGTGAAGTCGTTGTCCTGGTTACATCAAGGCTGCCTCCCTTTATATAGTGGAGGTCTGGCTAGAGTCCGACTCTAACTCTAAACCAACACTGTCTATTACAACACAAAGACCATGTAACCTATTTGTACACATATTCGACACAATACCTAACAAACTCCACCTTGAAGAATATGCCCTTCTCCACCTTGAAGTCGTTCCAGCGTCTTGCGCGAACCAGTGCACCCGGACTCTGGTTGCTTCCTTCTTTTGCAGCCTACAGCGGGCCGCCCGACGAGTCGTCCTCGAACTCGCCGCCTTTTGGAATAGATCTGAGTTCGTCTCGTCCTGAAGAACAATCTTCTGCTCCTCCTTTGGATATTTGTTTGACTCCCATTGGATCTACACCTCGAGATACAATTTGTGAGTCCTTGAGCAAGCTTCCCATCCCGCCACCGCGCACCACGTCGTCCGTGCACGGCAAAACATGCCACACCCTGGGTATCCTCATCCATGACACAGCTTTGCCGTCAGTGTTGTGATACAGCGCCTCCTGTGCAATATCTGGTTGCATCGTTGCTCCCGTAGTTCCGATATATCCGACATCCTACTGCGCCTATCGGTCTGATTGTGAACGCCGAGGTCGTCGCCATCGCCTGCCGACCTCGCCAACTACTTTGTCAGCCTCCGATCACCTGGCCTTGGTAAATCTCCGCCAACGATAGCCCATCGAATGGTTCGTGCCTCCTACCCGAAGAGTCCGACACCACCGATCGAATCGACTATCACCGCCATGCTCCACCTAGCACCGATAGGGCATTTTCTGGGCGCCCGTGTATGCATAAACCTCGTGTCTTCCCCCTAGATCTTCTGCATGGCCAACATCGACAACCAAGCTCTGATACTACTTGTTAGGATATGCGCCGATGCAAGACCACGAACGACAACAGGAGACACAATGTTTGTTAACGCAGTTCAGCTTTCGCCTACATTTCCGGGGCTATGATTATGGGCGCTCCTCCCCAATCCATAATACCGTAGTGCACCGGCTGACCAGGTGACGACCACATGCCGGCTACTGACCTCATCTTGCGTATGCTACTATTATTAAGTCGTTGTCATGGTTATATCAGGTCTGCCTCCCTTTATATAGTGGAGGCCTGGCTAGTGTCTGACTCTAACTCTAAACCAACCATGCCTATTACAACACAGAGTCCATGTAACCTACTTGTACACATATTCAACACAATACCTTACTTTCATAGCATGATGGGTTATTGTGGGCTTTGTCACTCCTTAAATAAATTACGACGTACTAATAATTGCGATGAGGAGTGTTTGAATTGTATGGTGGGTCCTTCGTGCAGAACATTCAGGTTTATGTTGGTTTGCCACTCAAAGAAAAAGTACCAACGATTGTGATAAGTTTAACCAATAATTTTCGTGTGTCTGCATGCGGATTACGGGGCATTTGCATCCTTGTAGTTGAAGAACCCTGGTATTGCTGCTTACGCATGTCGTGGTGTGATCCGTGAGGGATCGTACATGTTGGTGTGTCCGGGGAACGAGTGTCGTGGTTAGGACACGATATGATGGGGTGTTTCCGTTTAGGACATGACATGAAAATACTAAGGTTTGTCTTCCGAAGGGTTTTGTTATGATACTTCTCAAGGAGGGGGTATTGAGCGGGTAAAGCTTACAACATCAGCACCCGCGTAAAACTACTCTAATGGTCGCGCTCCTTATTAAACTGCAACTTGCCGGTTCTCTACAATGTAACTTCATCTTATTTAAATTGGCATTGGTAAGATTGGTTCAGTCATGTGCCACCACTAGATGACCTAGTTGCTCCGAATTTGATACTAAGCTTGCGTGAGACAAGATTGAGAATTTGAGACCGAGCCCTAGTGAGACGAGACTAAGCGTTTGGGATTGAGCTCATGAGGGGCGCATTAATACAAAACACCCCTTCTGCGCCGCATCGATCATCACTATCGTTTCAGTTTGGAAAGGCAGTGTTAAAGTATCACTTCCCGTACTTAAACCTCTTCGCGCTCGATGTCCAGTTTGGAGTTATGAACCAAAAGTGATACCTCTTTTCACCGTCGGCTTTTACTACAAACCGACAGTGAACCATCACTACTGGCTCGATCTACAAAACCGGCGGTGACAGCGAAGTATCACTGTTGGTTCGTGCTAAAAAGCCAGTAGTGGAATTTAGTAATCAATATCAGTTTCATACCCTACAGTAATATTGACCCTCATCACTGCCAGTATATTTACTGTCAGTCTAGAAACTAGCTAGTAGTAAAGCCTGTTTTCGCCTGGCAGTGATGTAGTGTCATTTAGTAGTGGTGAGAGTTTTGGATTTTCTTAGATAGAGCTCGTGAGAGGCTAGACTTTCAGAATATTTTGTGATTATGTTTTCTTTCCATGTGAGTTATTATTTGGGGATTGAATTTTCCATTCTTGGACAGTGAAAGACCTCTTGGTATTCCTTGGCGTCCTCTTGGCTGTAACACGTAACATGTAGTCAACTGGGATGATAGGTGATGTACCGTCACCCGTAAAGTCTTAGATTAAATCTTTCTCATTGCGACAGCCTAGCACGTGGTGGAGCGCGCTATGGTTTCCATGACGGTGTCGGCATGTCATGTAATTCTAGGGATTAGTTACCACGTATATGCTTATCTTTTCGGATTTCTTTCCCTTTGTGGTTTGTATAAATAGTCTCCTCATGCATGACGGTTTGGCATGGATCATCAGCATTAGCATCACGATCACGACAACGACCACATCGATAGCACTGTCTTCTTCTAGGGAAGGGGTCCTGCTAGGTTTTTCTCATGCAAAACTTGTAATGTGATCTCTTGGTTTTACTAAAGGATTGGACATAGAACTTTTATCCCTTACTTGAGAGGCCTGAACCAGGATAAAAATCTCTTTGGTGTCTCATAAAAAAATATCTCTTCGACATCTTGGAAGTTGAGATTGCTTGTCGAGACCCCAGTACTTGTAATGGGAATCCAGCACCACGAGTCGATACTAATCCCAGTTTAGTATCTCGTGATGGACAACACGGTGGAATCATCAAATTATATTTAATTAAAGTGAAATATGAGTAAACCAAAGTTGTCCATGCGGAATTAAACAATAACAGAAGAAATCACAGTGTTCAAATTAAATAACTATGATAACTCCAAGGTGTCGACCCGAACACCTTAGCTAGCCTTGCGCTCCCTCGTCAGGGCCTTCCCGGTCCTGACCGTAATCTGAATAAAAATATGTCCACGAGCAATTTAATGAGTACGCGGCTACCCAGCAAGCAGTCCTTAAACATGAATGCAGGATCAAAGATGGGGATTAAGTTTATTTTACCCAAAACCTACTTCTAATCATATTTTAGTTGGCTAAGTCAAGTTTTATTATAGTGAATGCATGATCATCAATATCAACTTCTTAAACTCAATAGAAGGTGCATCTCGCACCAGGCCAAACCCGGCCTAAACTAGTCAGGTTTATTATTGAAAAAGGGTGAATCTACATGTGCAAACCTTTCCAGACTCGTCTATAACCGCGGACACGGCTATCATGATAGTTTTAACTCTGCGGAGTGCGTACAAGTTTACCCACAAACCCCGTCTCATCCACTAGGAGATACGGTACAAGACTTTTCCAGCCTACTACGCCCACCACTTCGCCAACCCTTTCTTTAGGTTCCCCGGCCCGTCCGGTACACGCCGCAGAGGGGGCCCTTCCACTTATCAGTACCGGCCCGGGGCGTTCCCCTTTTAAGCCATTCGGTCTCAGGGACTCACCTACCCCTCAGGGAAGATTGCAAGCCTTCCCCTAGGGCAGTAGTGACGAAACGTAACCGGCTAGCCTAGGAGCCAGTGGTTAGTGGGTTTCATAGTGTACTAAGCCAAGGCCAAAGGCACAAGTGGCGTACAGTAAGGTTCGGTCCGGCAATACACAAGCTTGAGTCCTTATTAGAGGAGACCGTCTCATCTCCACCAAAATCCCGAAAACATCTCTGCCGGGTCTCCTCTAAATCATCTACCAGTTTTAGTTGTTTAGGTTTAATGACAAATACCAACGTGAAGCAACCGCCTCACCAAAACTCAATTTATAGGGAGTCCCAAATGCAGTCCTACACATCTAGTCAAGGATAGGCTAGGAAATATACAACAGGTTCACGAAGGTGGCTAAAGCATATTAATAGATGATTAACATGTTCAGGTACTCACGCCTAATTACATGCATGCAGATAATTTGGAAAAATTAACAACAGTAAGTTATATTGTAAAACTAGGAGGAAATATGTAATTAAGCTTGCTTTCGAAAAACTCCGCGCTTTGAAAATCCCACACCGGTTCAGGGCAACAATCTGGACAACAATCGCAACCACCATCTAAACATACAAACAACAAATAATAAAACAACAAGATCAATACAGAGAAAATAATTATAAAATATACAAAAAAATTCTAGGATTTAAATGTGATTTTTAGGCTCCAAAACCATCCAATTTGGTGTTACGGAGCTCCCTAAACAATTCGGGGAAGTTTCGGGCTAAATAGGAAATTAGGAAAAAGAAAAACCTATTTAACCCTTAAGCGGGCCGAACTGACGGAACCGGCCCAATTCCTCCTGTGCGCGCTCGGCCCAGTCGGGCGCGGCGGCGTGTGGCTGACAGATGGGGCCCACTAGACAGTGACCCCGGCGAATGATAAGCGGGACCCACGGAACTGTGGCGACGGGGTGGTGCCGGCGTGGCGATGACGGGGCAGTGACGTGGCGACAGATGGTCGTGACGTCGCGTGACGTGTCAGTGACACGTGGCACTCCGGGGCGGTGTGGTGCTGATGTGGCATGCCACGTGGCAGTTGGGGGGGTGCGGCTATGGGTGACATGGCATGACACGTGTCAAGCCACGTGGCTCTCAGGCTGACGCGGCACGGGCGGGCCCGCCGGTCAGTGGCTCAGGCGTGATTTACGCGCGTGCACATGGCACGTGGTGCCACGCGTCGCGTGCGAGGCGGCAGGCGAAAGGGCTGCCTCTGACAAGCGGGGCCCACGGCTTAGCCGGGCCCGCATGTCAGCGATAGTGGCTAGATCTGGCTCGGGTGGAAACGGGGCGGCGCCGGCATCAGCGGCGGGTCCCACGGGACACGTGGCGCTACGGGATTGGGCGGCGGTGACGGAACGGTCCGGGGCGCCGATAGTGGCGGGACCCACAGGACACGTGCCACAATGCGATTGGCGGGAGGTGGCGGCGCGGTCGGAAACGGCTGCGGCTGGTGGGTCCCACGCCGGCACGCGTCGGCGCGTGATTTGCGCCGTCGCCGGCGCGGTCCTACCGCGACGCGGTTTGCGGGCCCCGCCGGGACGCGCGTCGGCCGGCGAGTGGTGCGGCGCGTGGGTCACGGGCGCATGGCGCAGCGAGCGACGGCGCTGGGGCGACGTGGTAGCTCTGGGTTGGCTCCGGTTATTCCGTCGGCGGTGCGAACGCCGAGGATCGCCGGCGAACGTGGTGAAGGCTAACTACAGCGAGCTCTACCGAGCGGAAAACAGCACCGATTTACGTGATCCGCATATGCATTTTATTCGTCTCAACGAGATCTATCTACTAGTACCATCTACACGAATAATTACCTATGGGAAAATGGGGTTTACCTCAGAAACGTCATCGGGAAAGAGTGTCTTGAGCTGTAGGGTTTAGGTGTGGGGGGTGGGGAGTGGAGTGGTCGGCGAGGAACAGTAGGTTAGGGTCTTATAGGGGTGCAGGGCGCAGGGTTGGGGCCTTTGGCCTTCTAGAATGGGCCTAAAGTGCTAATTCACCCCTTATGGGCCCCTAGTCACATGCTAATGTAGCCCAAAAGTAATTAACTTGGAATTAAGCTGATGCTAGCTGCAAAATGCAAAGAATTACCTAAGTTTTCTCATGGAAAAATATTGGGACACCTAATAATTTTATTAGGATGTCACATTGCTGCAGAAAGGGAGCTCTTTGGTCCCACAATATAGACGTTATCTAGACTAGGGAAACTTGTGCCCAGTCGTCGACAGCTGGCGCCCACCATGTGGTCGGAGATTCTCTTGTCGCCACATTCCTCCATGATGTCGACCAAATCCGGCCGTAATAACTTCGTATAGCATACATTATACGAAGTTATACGATAAGATGTTTGTTATTATGTCTTAGTTCTAGGAAGTTTTTATTTGTTCAAACCTAGCATGTCGTAGCTTTTATTGAGCAATATGTCGATCAAATCTACTGTAAAGAACCTATATATGTATCAGAGTTTTCGTCGTATAACTTCGTATAATGTATGCTATACGAAGTTATTACGCCATAAAAATATTCAAATCAAATACTCCCTCCGTTCCAAAATATAAGGCGTATTTTGACCGAAGAAAAGTCAAACTTAGCAAATTTTGACCATAAATAAATCAAATAATATGCATCTTTAGTATACCAAAGTTGTACCAAATTGTTCGTATTTAAAAGTGCCTTTTGATACAATATTATATTGTAACAATTCATAATATATAATAGAGGAATCTAACGGTCAAACTATACCTTTAAAAACTTTTGTGCAGTCAAAATACGCCTTATATTTTGGAATGGAGGGAGTATATTATTTGCTAGGTAGAATGTAGCTGCATCCATATTAGTGATCAGTAGTATAATAGGTTTGACACCTTTGTTCCTTGAAAGCCCAAGTGGGTACTAATAACAATGGTTGTGTCACGTATGCTTAGCCCTGCCTAGTCCACAAACCATATTAAGATACATGATTATGATATACTCGTTGTTCGGATGGATTGATCTATGGTTCATGATGATGGTTCGATGTGTTGGTTACTTGGTTTGGAGCTGTACCTGAACGTGTTATAGGGGGTGATGGGAGGATAGATCCCTGATATGCAACCTCGTTTGGGTAATTAAGGACCGAACGTCGGGTATCTTCCTCTCAAACATTATATGTGCAACAACACGTGTTATATGGGAATACCTAACCAATTCTACGTGCGTGATTGTATCATTGGTGACCAATGATGCTATTACTGTATATTTGATGGTGTTTTGTGTGGGGACTGCCATGGGACAACTTTGGTGCCATGGGTAGCTTCCGTGGGGTTTCATGGACAGCTGGATGGAAGGCCACTAGTAGTGTCCACAATAACGGTTAACTCCTTTATACCACCATGAACATCGGGCTCTTTTTAATAAGGGGCAATTGCGTTCTTGCCCCTGTTTCGGAGTCCAATTGTGATTTTACCCCTACTTTTCCCACTTTGTGATTTTACCCTTGGTTTTTGGGAAAGAAGCTACAGTTTTCCCTCATTCCGTTTGCAGTAGTTTACGGTGTTAACTCAGCTATAAGTCTAATTGTGATTTTACCCTTGATTTTCGTACTTTGTGAATTTGTCCTCAAGTTTTGGAAACGAAGTTGTCATTCGCCCCTAATGTTAATACTCTGTTAGTGCTAGCCGGATTAATCAATTCAAAAACATAAAAATAATAGACTCCATGCTAAAGGATTGAAATGCCCTCGTACTGTTTTTGATCTAATCGGCTCAATACCAGTTTGTAACCTAGGCGGCGATTGGGCGGCCTCGTTCTGGCGAATTCCAACGAGGGACGAAATAGTCCACGTGGCCAGGGATTCAAGGGCTCTGGGCGGCCTCGATAGGTAGGCGAGCAAAACATCCATCTCTACATCTCTGATGTTTTTCTACGGCATTAGCGTACCGTGTGTTGGTGGCCATAGTGTAGATATCGGCATCCGAGCATTCAGTGATCCTTCCATATGTCATTGTTGACGGTCAATTTCGATAACAATTAATATGATTACGACCGTCAACATTTGGTGAAATGAATGGAACCTGAACTAAAATTGTGCAAATTTACAGAGTTCCACGAGTTTTGGTAAGATTTTGCATGCAGGGATCCACTGAGCGAAAATGGGCCCGAGCCGGACAAAAGAGTGGGTCGGCCGACCCACCCTAGGTCGGCCGACCCAGCTCTCTCACAAAGCCAAGCCATTTGTTTCAGTCGGTTTGATCCAAAAATAGGAGTGCTTCACAAGACATGCATAGGATTCTAAAGGAACCCAATGCTACAGGTCTCCAATTGCCAAACCGACTTAGGAAGACGATCTACACCGCACAAGAAGCATCCCAGCCAAATTGAAGGACCGGGATCGACCAAAGGCAGGCCGGCCGACCCACCCTAGGCTGGCCGACCCACCTCTAATCCCCTTTGGATTCCCCCTTCGGTGTGGAGCTTGTGACACTTGTCCCATGTCATGGCAACTCCCTATTGGTCATAGTGGCCTATAAAAGGAGGTGATCTCCTTCATTTGATGATGGACAACAAAGAGCAACACAAATGAGAGAAAGCAAGAGTGAAGTAAAGTTGTGCTACTCTCAAGTAGAGTAGGAGAGAGAGGAGAGTTAGTGTAGGGGAGGAGTCGGAGTGTCGGTATCCCTCACTAGAGCTCCGGCGGTGAACTCGGATGCGGGTTCTGCTTCCGTCTTCTTTCGGTAACACTCAGTCTCGCCTTATCTAGTTATTAAGTTCATTCTATTTATTTTGTCTCTGTTGGTATTAGGCCCGTACTATTATTGAGTGCTAAGATCTTTGTGCTTAATTGTCCACCTAGAGATTAGTATAAGAGGTAGTAGGGGTGCGTATCGAAGTGACGTCCTTGGTACGTATTACTACTAGGTACAAACGTGGTGTTTGGACTAGTTAGTAGCCGGTAGGCACCTGCTTCAACGGACGTGTGGTAGGTAATAGGTGGTGACAACCCTATTATCCGGCTTAGACTTTGTGAAATCCGCGCTGTTAGTTGCAGACCAGTTGAGCCCTATCGGAATAATCATAACCATTCGGGATTCCAATTCAGGATAGCGGATGGTAGTGAATGTCTGAGCTCCGATTCAGAGTCGCAAAATTAAATAAAAATAGAACTTGAACCTATCTGACAGGTGTTGAAGAGGCTCTTGATCCGAAATACATTTATCCCATTGTTGTTCCATATCACCATTTTCATATCCATCCGGGTGAATAAGTGTAGAAAATAGAAACTTTTCGTTCCTTGTGGAAAATCGATACCTTAGAAATACTCCAGGGTGAAAGCTACTGCGATGTCCGTGCGCTTGCGGATTAAAATTCTAATAGACATAAGAATCGCCAACAATCATCAAATTCAATATAACTTATACCAAAATGTTGTCAAAATGCGATTTCCAAATCATCTATATTTGAGTTGAAACAGGGTAAAATCACAAAGTACTAATAAAATTAGGGGCAAATTGTAAGGGCGTATATGTCTTTTTACACCAGAGTTAACACCGCTAACTACTGTAAACAGAACGAGGGTAAATTGTAGCTTTGTTTTCAAAAATCAAGGGCAAAATCACAAAGTGAAAAAAGTAGGGTTAAAATCACAATTGGACTCTAGAACAAGGGCAAGAACACAATTGTTCCTTTTAATATAGTAGAGATTCTCGTAACAATCGATGACATGTGATTTTTAAAATCACTTAAACTGTGAAATTCTGATCCGATTATTTCACTGCTTCCCTAGCCTTCTCCGTCTCTCGTCGCGTGCCGGGGCAAGGAGCGGCCGGACTGAGGAGGCAGCAGCCAAAGTAGTGGCTCGCCGCATCGCTGCGCAGTGAGGAAGTCAATTGCTCGATGAACTAAGAGGCAAACCTGCTATGCAGAAGCTGCGAGCATGGTGGCGACATACGCATAGGCGGTCCGAACTCCGGAGCTCAGCGTTATCGAGTCAAGGTCGTCAATGGTCTAGCTTTACCCTTAAGCAAGCAAGCAATGATCCCGGTTCCTCCTAACCCCAAGACCCTCCCATATATGTCCAGTTCGGTGACGCCACATCTTGAAGCAGGTGTTGGCTACACATCTTGCAATGGAGCTGTCACATGCCTGCCTCCAACACAAGCACTCAATACACACCGTCCTCCTTGGTAAGCTATATAAATAGGTCTTATAAATATGTATTGAATTGCGTGCACCATCCGATTCATCTAAGAGAACATATCCTGTGCAATCTCTGTTCCCGTGCAACCACCGTGCAATCCAACCAGCAAAAGTTGCGAAAAATTCTAAAAAAATTTATACATGTACTTCAAGTCATACTCCACCTATATATAAAATTTCATGTTCAAATTCGTTATATTTAAAGCACAGCAAAAAAGAGAAAATTCTGACACATTTATACTCTAAAATCTGTCAGAATTTTCTCTTTTTTATTACTGCTAAAATATAACGAATTTGAACATGAAATTTTATATATAGGTGAGTATGACTTGAAGTACATGTATAAATTTTTTTAGAATTTTTCGTAACTTTTGCTAGTTGGATTGCACGGTGGTCGCACGGGAACGGAGATTGCACCGGATATGTTCTCTTCATCTAATAGCCTAAATTGGTGAAAGAATGCGAGCAATTCACTTTAACACTAACAATTTGAAGATAAGAGGCGCGGTTTGGTAATGTGATAAAGCAGGACATGATGTCACGGTAGCACAACAGGTTTGTACTTGAGCAATGAAAAAAAAACATAGTGCTAATGGCGGTGATGGTAAACAGTTAGTAATGGCCTTGTAGTCACCCATCGGTTAATCACCCATGTGGTATTGAGGTGTTATTTTTAGGGGTGAAAATGGGTACACGACCCGACTAAAGCCAGTTAGAAAACGGGTTGGGTTGTTTTAATGGTCGGGTATTGGGTCGGGTTCGAGTAATACTCGAATTTTTCTGAGTGGGTCCGGATCGGATATGATACGAGAAATACCCAATGGGTTCGGTTCGGATTCGGGTATCCGCTAGTTTCAAACATTCGGGTACCCAAAAGTTTAATAGACAGCCCATTAGCCCAATAAGCCACTGCCTACTCCCCCCATAACCCTAGCTTGTTCCGCGCCCAGCCGACCCTCCCTCTCCCACGCCGCCTCCCCTGCTGCCAGCCGCCACCTCCATAGCCTCATCGGCTGCCTCCTTCGTTCCCCGTAGCAGCCCCCGAGGCCACGCCCGCCACCGCCTTCCTTCCATATCCCCGCTCCGCCTCCCCTGCCGCCTCGATCCATAGCCCAGTCGGCCGCCTACTTCTCTAGCCGTCTCCTCCACTGGCTGCCTCCTCCTCTAGCCGTCTCCCCTCCGTTCCCCGCTGCCTACCACCTCCTCGTCCCACCGACTCCGCAGCCACTCGCGTCGCCGCCTCCCCTCCATTCCTCGTCGGCCGCCTCCAAAGCCACGCCTGCCAGCCACCTCCTCCGTGCCCTACCGCCGGCCGCCTCCAAGGTTTGTGCCGCCTCCGTTGCAAGCCGTGTAGTTCTTTGATAAATTTACAGAATATTTAGATATCGTGAAATTAGTTGTGTAGTTTTCTTTAATCAATTTACAGGATGGGTGATTCTTTTTTATGATAATATATTTGCTATAATTCTTTGATCAATATAGTTGTCCACAATATCCTTCCACCCTGATCAACGATACACCTTCCCCGAGGCATGTCTTTTCCATGCCGGCCGTCTCTCTTCAGATTCACATGCACCCCACCCGCCTCTCATCTCCATCTCCCACGTGTGGTGAGGCAAACCAGCTACGGACAGGTTACAGTCACAGCCAAAGCTGCGGACAACGTATCGACGGCCAGATCTGCCTTCACATCATGCACGCAAGCAAATGTTCCTGGTGCCTCCTAACCCCAAAGAATCCTTCCTTCCCACATCTTGAAGCAGCAGTAGGCTGGACATCTTGCGTTCATTTTGTGTTGCTGTCGCATCCCTGGCCTAAACTCGTGCCCTGAAGCACATGTTGCAGAATGGTTCTAAAGGAGTTGTTGACTCTTTGCAGCGTGTACTGTGCAATACTTGACTGGTATATATAGCGCACCACACTAATAAAAAAAAAAAAGACTTGCTAATTTTGAGACGCCCGAAATTTTCTTAATTATCGGTCACTTTAAAATTGCACTGTAATAAAACTAAAATTATATTGCTTACGAAGGTGCAATTTTAGCATAAAGTTGTTATTCATCAATTGTCTATTTCATTTGTTGATTTCTATGTTTCATTACTATATATATATTTGTTGAATACGCTTGCTCACATTTTTTTAATTTTCCTTGTTTCAAGTCATCTTGCATGTTTATTTCAATCAAACTAAAATTGCACACTAGTAATACTAAATTTGCACTTGTTAATAATGTGTAACTTTAATTTAGTTATAGGCCTTGTTCTTTTCAGCGTATCGGTATGTGGGAGTGTTATGGTTGCAAATTTGAGAGCACTCGAAAAGAGGTCTAAAGATTATTAAAAATAAATAAAAATAGTTTTAGAATCTTTGGAAGGACTAGTAAAAGCCACGAAAAATCATTACAAATTATCACGGCATATAGGCTATATAAAAATGATAAAATTTGCTACAGTAATACGCAACAGTACGTAACGCTAAAAAGAACAAGGCTATAGTGTGATTTAAACAAAATTGACTGACACTTATTTTATTTTTAGACGATCGTGTGATAGACGGTCCCGTTAGTGGTTCTTCCTTAAAAAAAATCTCAACACTATTTGTTTTTTCACCTTTTTCAAGCTGCGTTTCGAGGCCCTCAACTTTACCTTTAATCTTATTTAAGCTCACTAAGTAAAAAATACAAATTAATGATGGGTTAAAACAACGATTAGTGATAGGTAAAGCAACCATCACACTAGATGGGTCAAATATTAGTCATCATTAGTGACTAGTCAACAACCATCACTAATCTATATAATACGTGACAAGTTGGTATATATACTATCCATCATTTATCTTCGCCTCCAAAAGCCCCCTAGGTTACTCATGGCACATATAAATGACTGGTAAAATT
Source organism: Raddia distichophylla (assembly GCA_005191435.1). NCBI lineage: Eukaryota > Viridiplantae > Streptophyta > Magnoliopsida > Poales > Poaceae > Raddia > Raddia distichophylla. Next base: position 164,089 of record SPJY01001703.1, read on the forward strand.
TACACATCACCCATGAAGATAAGATAAGCATGTCACCCACGATAAATAACATAAGTGATAGACAGAGTTCTACTATAGCCTTGTTCTTTATGATAGTTTTGGAAAATCATATATTTTGTCCATTCTTTTCTAAAACATTTTAAAATAGATTTTTGTTATTGATTTGACTCAATATCTTCTCTAAATCAAACCAATACCTACATCAAGCCTACGACCACACCTCTAACCTGATTTATGTCAATTTTTAGAATTGACATCACCCCTTCGATATAACTTCATATAACAGAATTATGGTAGTCCCTCGATAATTTTGTTTTAAGACTACAAAATCGTTCTAGCTTTACCCATAAAATAATCAGTAATATGGTATGGGTGGAAATTTATATCATTTCTAACATGACAAAACAAGTTATGAGCAACAACAAACTAAGCACCGCCCCCCAAACCATTGTGTCATCTAGTCACAACTAAAGCGACCCACCAACCTTCTCACTCTACCCATTGCTTGGTCTTGATGAACTGCGAACATTATCATCATACTCACAACCTTATACCAAGATCACAATCTTCACAACACAACTATTTTTCTTTTATCTTAACCCCAAGTTAGGTTATTTATGCAACCCGCTAGAGATCTTATATGCTATATGAGACTTTTGCCATTATTATGGCTAGATTATTTTCCTAGGATTTTCCTACGACCTAGTAGTTGGAACTATAGTCTAAATGGGATATAACTATCACTACATGCAATCATAAACTCTTTATAAAATAAATTGGACAAAAAAAATTAACTAGAAAATGAATATATAATATAATATTAGAGAAAAGGAAACCTACCTGGTTTGGCTATACTTTTGATTTCCGTGCAATTGTCCGTGCAAAATGGAAAATGTATGGAGTATGAATGTATGAAAATCGTTTTTAAAAGACATTTTAGAAAAACAAAAAAAAGGTTAGGGTTGACTAGAATGGTGCAAGACCGTACGACATTGAATTTCTTCGGGAAGTTCTTTATTAGGGAGGGTACGTGAAGGGTAGCATGAAAATAGTGTGTAAATGATTTTATGTGAGGTTTGACGAATTTGAAGAAATCGGGTTCATTAGCAAATTGAATAGCCCGGTGCCAGAATAGAAATTACTGAATAGCAAAAGGAGTAAATTTCAAATATAATTTTAAACTGGAATATTCATGATTAAATATTTTTTTGGTTTTTTAAAATAGTAAAGAATTTTAATAGCATTTTCCAATACAAAAGAGAAGAAAAAACATTCATTTTTACGATGTTTTTATAAGAGTGGGGGCATTTTATATTTTTATAAAATATTGGGCTGAAATTCTATCTAGATTTTTGAGAATTTTTGTGGAATTTTTAGGAGTGATTTTGTATTTGAAATAAATTGATTTAATAAATTTTGAAAATTTAAAATGGGAAAAGAAATTGGGATTGGGCTTGGAGCAGAACTGGGCTCGTCCCATGGGAGACTATGCACGCGGGGCAGTGTGCATGTGGGGCTAACATGTGGGACCTGGTGGCATAGGCGGGAGGAAAGGCACGCGCTGGAGTGGTGAGGCTATCTGGTGGGGTTTGCCTGGCAGTGGGAGGGAGATGGGAAAAGGAAGGGAGCGACGAGTTCGCAGGTAGTAAGCGCGGCCGGAGCCAAGGTGGGGGTGCTCAGGAAGGGTGACTAGGCATGGAGGGGAGCCTTAATTGCCTGGGCTTGGCTGGAGTTTGGAGGGCCAGGGGTGTTGGCACGGAGAGGTCAGGACGGCAGCGACGGGCTCGGGGGTCATCATCAGCCGTGATCTGGAAAAGATGTGAGGAAGGTGGTTTATGTGGATTGCTTGGGGCTCCAGAGGTTGCCAGGGCTCTATTTATAGGCCGAGCAGGGGTGGATATGCCCGATGCCGTGTCTAGTGAAAGGAGAGGAATGACGGTGAGAAATTGGCGGTGGGGAGGGAGCACGACCAGGGGTGGGGAGGTAGTGGATTATCGGTAATATGGAGGGGGTCATTTCGGTGGTGAAACGGTGGTCGAGAAAGCCTCAGGGTGACGACGCCACGTGATTTCAGGAAGCGCGGGGTGGCGGAGGAGGCAGATTAGCGGTGGCGGTGCTAGCGGGATGGGGAAGATACCTTGACGACCGTTGGATTTAGGGTCAGATGATGGACGCCATTGGATTAAAACAACGAAGCGTTACGAAGTAGGAATGACGTGGCTAATTCTGACGCGTTGGATCGGGAGGATCGATCCAGACCATTGATGGTCACTTAATGCACCAGAGATTGGCTAACGTCGAAAGTGTAATCTTAAAATAAAAGCAGTAATCCGGTTATTTCCAGAAAAGAAAAGGAGCTGAAATGAATTTCTAGAAAATAGATAAGGGCTTTGGAAATTCATAGAAAATTGTTGGGAGCTCCAAAAGATGTGGAAAAAATTGATATTTTATAGGATGAATGTCTCTAGGAAAATAGATTAAGGTATTTTCTTTAATGGATAAAGTAGGAATTGGTTTTAGAAAATTCTTGAAAATTTGGGGAAGTTTCTAGGGACCTAAAAATGACTTTTCGCAAAAAAAATTGTCATGCTAAAATTGGGTAAAATTTGCGTATGTCATAGACTCATCCCTTAAAATGAATCTTGTACTCGAGATTTACTATGTTAAAGGTAGGAAACTTTTTCTAGAAGGGTTAGATTTAGTCTCCATATAGTGATCACCGGGAGTGTTGTTTAAAACTTAATTCCTTTATAATAATTTCCACGGTTTTACTTTTAATAGAGACTAAGATCTTGATTCCAAGTGGTTGAATAATCTTAATTTTAAGAATCTAGGTTTAAATAAGTGTTTTGTAGAGAAATTTTGATATAAAAAGGATGGGATGCATCTAGGTTAATGGGTTGAGTTACCGACGTTGTCATTATTGTCATCTTCTGCTAGGTCGACTGTAGCAAAATTAACTTGTCCTCGTATCTTTTTTGTATTATTTCTTCCTTGTGCAGCATGTTTTTCCTCTATTATCTAGTCTTCTTGGAACAGGATTAGGTTTATTAGATATATTGGGCTTATTCTTCGTGATTTGTGCTCGACTTTGTGTAACTTTTGTTGGAAGCTTATTCCAAGGGCAGTTAGGACAAAGATGGCCTTCTTGTCCGCAATGAAAGCATGTAAGGGGTGGCATTTGAGGGCAGTTCCTTCTGAGATGATTCCCACCACATTAACAATCGAGAGTAGTACTGTTTTGGAGTGGGAGCTCGCCATATCCAGTAGTAGGCGAGGACGAGCACACAATCAGGGTTATACCAAAGTTTTAGAAAAAATTTATCATCTTTTACCAAAGATGATAAGCTTGTGTGCTCGTCCTGATTGTGTACCAACGTCTTATGGATGAGTTGCAACTCCTGAAGGACTAGGTCATCCTCGCCCACATTACTCTTTTTAGATATGGGAGATATGGATAATGAGGATCTAGATTTTTGTCCTAGATGGATACTAGTAGAATTAGGAGCTAACATGTATGACGGGTGTTAAGCGGGACTCCGGTCGCTTGCTTGGTGGATTTGGGCATAGCTTCGAGACCCATCATTTTTGTTTCCCCTTTTCGCTAAACTGTGATAAGAGTACATTTTGGTAGAGTAATATTTTGCGTGACGGCTTATATCTTATATACTTTGATTAATAAATAAATGAGCTGATTCAGCTAATTGTAAAAGATGTTATGCTAGCTAGCTAGATCCTGGGCTAGCGCAGAAAGCTCCCAGGCGACCAGATTTAAGGGGGCCACAAGGGGTGCCTCCCTATTATATTGGAGACACGGATATGAGTCCATCCCTAACACAACAACCATTGCCTATTACAACTCAGAGTTCATGTAACCGATTTACACACGCATTCAACACAAACTCTAACATTATCTGTATCCACGTCATTTTATGTATACATGTAAAATCAACACAAACTCTAACAATATCTGTATCCAAGTCATTTTATCTGTACATGTAAAAATACACGTTAGCTAGTTAGCGAGTCATTTTATAGCCATTCGCCGGCCGAAACTAGAGGAGAGAAAGGAAGCCATAGCTCGGTGGTGACGCCCTCAAACTCCATGGGAACCTAGCTAGGCCTCATCCCACCATGAAACTATTTGTGCCCGCTAGTTCGCTGGCGATCAAACAACCAAGGGGAAAAGGAGGTGGGCTTGTAGGCAAGGCAATGATGAAAGATTAAAAGGAAGGAAAGAGAGAAAATGTGCGATTTTTACAATATCTGATTTTATATGAGAAAATCGTAACGTACGTGTATGTAAATTACCCTAAAAATAATTTTTTTTCATTAACATCACATATTGTGACTACTATATAATATGATGGAATGAAAGGGTGATATCAGTTAGTTAATGATACGAAAGATCCAGAGCTAGCATTACTCTTTTTTTTTTTTTTGAGACAGAGCTAGTATTACTCCTCAAAGAAAATTTCGCAGGAACATGAACGCTCAAGGTTTACATTAATTGAAGACCGTTGTCGACATCAAATGTCGGATTGTGATCATCAAGCGGTCCATCGCTGTCAAAAAATTATGTATAGAAGAACAGCGGTGTCTAAATATGTTAGTGCGCTTTTAATCTAAAAACGATTGGACCAAAATGTGTCCGTTTTTTGAGACGTCATTAGTCGGCATATAGAGGTGCTACTCTTAATTTGATTCACCTGTATTTTCATAGGTACCACAGAGAACAGCATTTGTTTCCTGTGTTTGTGCATCTGAACATGACGCACCAAAAGCAGGAGAGGGTGCTCTTAAATTTTTAGCAACGTTAATGCCTACACCACCTCTTCCATCAAAACAAACCCAAGGATTGGCATACGATAGTTGGTGGAAAACTGGTAATATATTTTAAATCTAACGATTCATTTAAATTGTTGTCCACATAATAATCTAGACTTTTAGTTCAAAGGGATTGATGCTCACGTCTCCACGAACAATATTAGTTTACTACCAAGTAAGGGCTGTCATAACAAATAATGAGGATTGCAGATGAGAGTTTTACATCCCAAATAGTTTTCGCATTCAATGATGTCTCCGATCGAACTGCTGATAAACACGCATGCCATAAAGCGGCTCATGCACATACGGCATGAGTCTGCAGAAAGATTATGACAGTAGGTTGGGTTGGTGCTTTTAATATGTGGTTTTTCAAAGCTCATCCTCAGTAGATGAGCTACAACGATTAGCATTCGTCAAGGACACCAGGTACACGAAGGCCGTGTATATTTCAGCGTAGCGTTTCAATAAAATTTGAGAGTATTTAAAAAGAGTTTTAAATATTATAAAAAATTAAAAATAGTTTTAATATCTTTAAGAGGAATTCTAAAAATCCGGAAAAAAAATCATTACAAATTACTACACCAAAAGGCTATATAAAAAAGATGAATTTTAGTGAAACGCTACGCTATGCTACACTAAGCTGAAATGTACAAGGCCGGCTGTTGTCTGAGGAACAAATCATAACAGTGTTTTCACCTATTACATGCTCAACAATCAACGAAAACATCCGGTTTAAATAAGTTCAGATACATCTTTAAAAATTAAAAATGTCATGGCAGAACCACGAAGTTTCGAGGGGTAACCGATTCCCCTTCAGGGCTCGTTTGGGAACCCCAATCCCAGCCGGGATCTCGGTCCAATCCTAGGGTGGGAATCCTATCGTGGGCAATTTCCCTATGAAATTTTTGGGTCCAATTGGAAACCCATTTCTCTAGGGAAATTCGCCCTACTCCCGACTGGTGGTTTCTGTCCCCGTCTCTCTCCCTCGCACACACGGTCTCATCTCCCTTGCCACCATAGCCTTGCCCTCAGCCTCCATGGCGCCGCCACCTCCATGGCACCGCCGCCTTTGGCTCCGCCCCCACCGCCTCCCTGTCGTCGCTGTCACTGCCTCCCACACTCCGCCCCTCTCCCCCTCCCTGTCCCCGCCTCCAGCCTCCTTGGCTTCTTCAGATCTGTGTCAAATAACAGTTTTCTTGTACATTGTTTTCCTTACCAAGTTCAAGACCTCGTAGCATCTTAATAGTTTTGGAGAAATTCATCTTTTTCTCTAAGTTTTAGAAATTCATCTTTTACTCTAAATTTATCCTTTTGTATACGGGCCATAATGACTCTTTGATAAGTAGTTGCTTATTTGATTTTTGATATTCATTGTTATATTTCTTTATATTTATCTTGTCTAAAGTCAGAGCTGTTTATTTACCTGTTCAATGTCAAATCTTGCAAGGCATGAGATGTATTGTCAGAGATGTCCTAGCCTCATATATTTGGCATCGGTGTCTTTATAAATGATTCTCTTTTATTTTTTTGAAATATTAGAATCTGTTTCTAGGCCAATGCTGTTTTTCGAATTGAAGTTGAATGTCGAAATTGAACATAATCTGCCTTTTTTGTGAAGTGCTCATTTACATGCTTGTTGCAAGGAGAAATGCCAATTAACTGTTCGTATACACCGACCAAACAATGAGAAATGATGCAATTTATTTTTTATTTTTTGTTTTTTTCATATATTTTTCTTTGCACTGCATTTACTTGTCTGATCCATTTCAATTTGTCATCGACTGAAGTTTCTGAACCTTTCCGGTGTACTTGTTTGAACCACGTAGAGATTCAGATTATACTTATGCTCCTTCTTACAGTCCAACCTCCGATCACCTCCGATCTTGAAGAGAAGTTTCTGCGGTTTTCAACTTGCCATGAAAATACCCTGCGGGATGTTTTTCACGTGGGGATGTTTACCTGTGCAGCCAAACATAGCCTCAACGTGATCTATGTGTAAATCCAACTGATATGGTGCACAGCAGTTTCGCCATAGCTCCCGATGTTCCTATAGGTGAGAGAGCAGTGCGCCATCACAGCTCCAGCATTGACACCCACATCGACCACCTGTTTACGTTTCCCGATGCCTTCTAAACCCAGAGACTCCATGTCCACTGTCCAGCTGGTGGGAGCCGGGTAAGCTACATGCTGCAGGCAGAGGCAATTGGGCGAGCAAAACTGAAGCCATGCTGTGGCATGTATGTCTGGAAATGATTCTCTAGTTTAACGTGTGCTTTACTGAACCGTAGTGCCTGCAGCCCAGTCCATGTAGCTAGCCATTGCAATGTCTGATATATATAGGAAGAAGCCCAATTTACCTCCCTTTACTATTGCAGAAGTTCAGTTTTTCTCCCTCAACTCATTTATGGCCGTTCGATGCAAGATTGGATGGCCAGATCTCACCCATTTAACACAGAGGGAGGAAAAGTGAACTTTTTCAATAGTTGAGGGAGGCAATGTGGACTTCTTTCATATATATATAGTACGACGGTACAAGTAGGTTAATGTCTTGGGCCTTGTTTGTTTTGAGCCGAAAGTTGATGAAAATTTTAATCTGAAAAAATTGTGACCACTCGAAAGACGTCTTAAAATTTTTAAAAATTAATGGAAACATATTTTACGAACTATAAGAAAAGGTATTTAAACCTAATAAAAATGATTACAAAGTAGTACATCATTTGTCTTATACAAAAATAACAAATTTTTTATTTAATTTAAGTTAATTTAATTTAAGCCTTAACAAACAAGGCCTAATTTAATTTAACCTAGTAGTGTTGACACCCCATTTTTTGGGGGCATCGGTGCATCTGTGTTAGGCCAATATACGTCTTGCTAATGCCGCAATTTTACGGGGGCATATGAAATCATCTCATACAAGCATCGTTATTATAGAACCGAATTTCAAATACATAGTTCATTGGTTCATTACGCAAGATCCACTACTAGAGAACTGCACATAGATATTGGCCCACCAGTATCGGTTGAACACGAACCGGTACTGATAGTGGCTTCAGGACATTAGTACCGGTTGGGTCCTCACATTAATACCGGTTCGTGATATGAACCAGTACTAATAAGCCCTTTGGCAGGCGGGTGCAAGTCAACTGGCACGGGTGCCCATCAGTATCGATTCGTGTTATGAACCGGTACTGATGTGAGGGCATCAGTGCCGGTGAACCAGTACTAATGCCTCATTTCAAAAACGTATAAAAGGAATGCATATCCTAGTCATATCAATACGCGTGGGTGGGTGGGTTAGATAGAAGGGTGGGTTGAGAGTCACAAGGTCTCAAAAGGTTTCAGGTTCGAGTCACAGTTCCTCCATATATCAAAAACATACTTTTTAATATTTATACGTCTATTAGTATCGGTTCAGGAACCCAGTAATGATGCCCTTGGGCATTAGTCCCGGATGGCTCGTATCAGTTCAAAAACCAATACCAAAGGCTCTTCTCAACCGGTAAAAAACCATGTTTCGTGGTAATGACCGTCCAAGTATTGTAATATCAAAATAGATCTCTTGTTAGAATCCAACATTATGGAAACGAATAAATAATGATCTTTTGGGCTTCATGGGCTATGCCATCCACCCAAACAGCCAAGCGGCTAGAGTCCCGCCCACTAGCACACAAAACCCCATCTGTCACTACCAGATAAATGACTTAAATTACCCTCACATCAGTACCGGTTGGATTAAAACAGGTACTGATAGTGCACCAGTACCGGTTCATAGCAATAGTAACAATTCTAGACTTTTAATGTCGGTTGGAGGCAATAGTGAAGATACCTTTCGCAAGCGAGTACAGTCCAGCTGGCGTGCAGACTCATCAGTACCGGTTCGTCCCGTACTGGTAGAGGCTCATCAGTACCGATACTAAAGGCTCGTTCCAGCAAACATCAAAAGGAATGCATATCCTACTCTAATCAATATGCGTGGGTGGGTCTGTTGGTTGGAAGGGTGACTGGGGAGTCATGTGGTGGCATGAGGTCTCAAGTTCGCCATATTTTTTAGATATTTTGGTGGCTATAGTCCTGGTTGGGGGAACCGGGACTAAAGCCCACATGCCTTTAGCCCCTAATTGCATGTCCCAGTTGAGGAAACAAGGATTAAAGCATGTTCCCATCCAAGACTAAAAACCATTTCTATAGTAGTGTGTGCCGGATCATTATAGACATTTGTGCTGGTTTTGGAACTGGCACAAATAATCAAGCACAGATGAGTAAGGTCATCTGTGTAGGTCAGTGAATCGGCACAAAATTTGTCATATGCGCCCGTTTGTGGTTAGAACCGACACAGATATCAAGACTATATGTGCCGGTTTTAGCCACAAAGCAGCACATATACGCTGAATATCTAAACTTTCTAGCCATGAACCGACATAGATGGCTTGGGTCGCCATTATTGACAATTTCAGCGTTTTCCCCCCCTTCATAAGGTGTCACCTCGTGATTATGAGGCGCCAACCTGTTCAAGACATATTTAGCCACGAGAACTGCCTTTCCCTACCATCCGTCCAACATGCCTAAACTTTGTAACAAGGAGTTAACCAAGTCACATAGAATTTAATTTTTTCGTTCAGCTATCCCATTTGACTTGTGCGAATAGGGAGTTGTGAACTTGTGGTTTCATAAATGATCCCACTTTCTTCGTAGTAAAGGGAGAATTTTTAAAGATGTATTCACCTCCACGATCTGACTGTAACCGTCTAATACTGTTTTCTAGCTGGTTTTACACTTCAGCTTTATAGATCTTAAAGTATTATAGTGTTTTGCCTTAGATTGTAGCAAGTACATATAAGCATACATTACATGAATCCGTACTATTTACGGCCAGATATATTTACGTCCGACAAGAGCCAACCGATGTAAATAAACGGCTTATTTACATCAGCCTGAGCAAGCCGATGTAAATAGGTTTATTTACGTCCGCTCGGCCAACGTAATCCCAGTCACTAGGACTTAACCCTAGAAGGCGTCATGGTAGCTCTATTTACGTCGGCCACGTGCCATATTTACATCAGCTCGGCCGACGTAAACATAGGCGCTAGGACTTAGCCTCGTCAGGCGTTGTGGTAGCTCTATTTACATTGGCCACGTGTCCTATTTACGTCGGACTGGCTGACGTAAATAGGTTATTTACATCGGCCAGGCCAACGTAAATAGTGACACGTGGCTGTTTGGCTAACCCTAGTTGTGCTCAACCCATCCCATCGCACCCAATCACCACCCCCGCACCCTATATATCGCCCAGCCGCCGTTGGGCCCTTGCCGCCGCTGCCGCCGCCGTCGCACCTCGCCGCCCAATCGTCGCTGCGCCCACACCGCCCCTGCCACCGTGCCTCTGTCGCGTCGTGCCGTGCTGCCGCCTCGCCCCACCGCCGCCACCCACACCGCCCCCGCCGGCGTGTCATGCTTTAACTATAGACATCTATTCCAATCTTTCTTGACAACAGTGGCGTGTGTCCAATATTTATGGTCCTTTTTTAGGACAGCAAAAAAAAAGATTTTTTAATCTCACTCCAAGATCTTGACACCACACAAATTCCAAATTGGATGTTTTGGGGGGATTTTAACTTGATTAGATCACCTGAAAACAGAAATAAGCTAGGTGGACATGTGTGTGATATGCCACTTTTTAATTCTTTCAGTGATTTGGACTTGATGGATATTCCGCTTAGTGGATGCAAATTTACTTGGAGTAATATGCAGCAAGATCCCTTATTACAAAAACTAGATTGGGTATTTACTACTCCTACCTAGGCGACAAATTTTCCTGATACAAGGGTTTCTTGTTTAACCAAGTCCACTTCTGACCACTGGCCGATTTGTGTTTCCATTGGTACTGCCATTCCCAAATCTTCAACTTTTAGATTTGAAAATTTTTGGGCATAGATGCCAAACTTCATGGACATGGTAGAACTGTATTGGAATTTACCACACCATCACTCGGATTCGGCTAAAAGAATTTCTTTAAAAGTTACGATTTTGAGAAGAAGTTTAAAATCCTGGAGTAGGAATCTCTCTGATTTCCCTATTCTCATTAACAATTGCAATGTAGTGATCCAAGTATTTGATTTATTGGATGAGAATAGACCTCTTTTTGCTGCTGACTCTGGATTTAAAGCCATGGTATTAAACCAATTATCTACCTTACTGGCTGCTCAAAATACTTATTGGCGTCAACGAAACACTCAACGTTGGGCACTTCTGGGTGAAGAGAATACCAAATATCTTCACGCAAAGGCCACGGAACGACATAGATGAGTTTTCATTTCCTCCCTTCAGGTTTCATCTAATGTAGCCCATTTCAGTCACTATGACAAGGCCCACTTGTTGTGGGCCGCTTATTCAAATAGAATGGGAGTTTCTTCTGCTCCAGTTATGCATTTCAATTGGCTGAACTCTTCCAACTGGTTGACGGTCTTGATTATTTGATAGAACCTTTTTCACTCCAAGAAATAGAGCATGTTATAATGAAGATGTCGTTTGATAAAGCTCCTGGTCTAGATGGTTTCAATGGTCTTTTTTTAAAGAAGTGTTTGTCCATTGTCTCTCAAGATTTCATTTCCTTATGCTTGGATTTCTTTAATGCAATTTGCGAAGCATCAAGCGATCCTACATAACCTTGGTGCCCAAGTTCTCAAACCCTGTTCGTGTAGTGATTACATGCCAATCTCTTTAATGAATTGTGTTGTCTAGGTTATAACCAAAATTTTAGCTGATTGTCTGCAATCGGTAATTTCCAAGCTGATACATAATAACCAATATGGTTTCATCAAGCAAAGGACAATTCAGGACTCTTTAGCTTGGGCCTATTCTTATATTCACCAATGCAAAGCTCAGACTAGTGGTTTTTTTAAAATTGGATTTTACAAAAGCTTTTGACAGTTTTGAACATTCAGCGCGTCTTGCAAACTCACATGCAAAAGGTTTTCCACCTAAATGGATCTCTTGGAATAACTCCTAGGATCAGCGTCTTCTTCAGCGCTCTTACTGCTGGAAATTTCTTTACATGTAAGAGGGAAGTTTGTCAAGGTGATCCTTTATTGCCACTGTTATTTGTCCTTGATGTGGACTTATATAGTGGTGGGAAGGGGTTGGGTCGGCCAGGATGAAATAGGAAAGGTGTACAAAACCGAATCCGATTTGGAGTAGAATTCAGGCTTGCCAAATTGGCAATCCGACTTGACCTTGCATATTATGGCTGAAACTCGGCGAATAGGTAGTTTAAAGCTTCTAGAAGACACCCTAATTTTTGGGGATAGTATTCCTTATTATTTCATGGAAGATACCTTCCAAATAATGCCTTTTTAGGCTTAATCGGAATTTGCGGGTTGCCTAAAAATTAGAAAAAGGTAAGCATATATTTGGGAACCTAGGGCACGTGTTGACACTGCCCCATCCCAATTTTAAGCAATGCTTGTGTATAAAATAGCCTATCGGATCATAAAATAATAGTTATTATAGGTTTTATCTACACAAATAATAAAACCAAATTTTACCTTATGTTTTATGTCTTTTAAAAACACTTGGGACATGTAATAATTTTGTTAGGATGTCATAAGTAAGAAGCTTGTTGCATCAAAAATCTATCTTTGGAAAGATCAGCACCGATGGCTAGACGTTATGTTGCCTTGGTTTAACAAATGCCCCAAAGCATGGCAAGCTCTTAGCCAATATTGGGCTCACCTGAATTTGTTTAGAATTCAAATAATAAGAGGGGTAATAGGGAGGCGGGCCCAAGGGTATCTTAGTGATATGGAGCCGATGGACATCTTCGTATTGCGCAACTTATGGTAAGTTTTTCATGGTTACATATGGGTATTTATAGGTTTCAATGTCGATATTTGATTAGCTTGGATTACAAATGTTGACTAATGTTGTTCTATGTTGTTCTACAGAAAGCTCAAAGTGGGTCTCGACCTATTGAGGCCAAGCTTATATTAGAGGCCACCTTGGCTTTGATCCAACATAGCCAGACCAACTATGCAGCGACAAGACGACACAGAGCTTGGTTAGTAGAATTATTCTTCTAACTAAACTGAATTCTTTATTGTATCCTTATGCATGTATATGTCACGCAGGCTTCTTATGGGCAAGTGATGGCCGATACTCATGCCTGACTATGACTGGAGAAGAGAAGATGTCGATCATGTCGCCCTATATAGTAGTGGAGATGGCAAGAAACATGGAAGATTCTCCATGTTTAATGGCGTTCTGGATAGTAGTGTTGTCTTAAGTTCAACAATATCCTCGGTTTCTTCGTAAAGTAGTGGGTCGAGCACTCGTGAGACCCAACCACTACAGGAGCATTTGAGGCAACAAGCTGGACAACAAACTGCACGCGAGGCCCAACTACATGAGCAATTGAGGTAACAACAAGAATACTTCGTTTCATGGCAAACAGAACAACAAGCAGTTATACAAATAAGTAATCATTTAAGCTTGTTCATTTCAAATCATTGCTCATTTATGTTCCAAATTCATGTAAATTGCTAAATTCTACTCCATATTTATGCGAACTGCAAAATTATGGTTGCCCTATGTCCTTTCTTATGGATTCTATATATTACTGCTTCACATTAATGAAATAGTCCAATTATTGTTCATTTTTTCCATTGTTAACCTAATAACTACAAATTATTAAAACTTGTTCAATTCTGTTCCAAATTCATGAAATTGCTAAATTTTACTCAATATTCATGCAAACTGGAAAATTAAGGTTAACTTGGGTCTAGACCTGATCATCCACCGGGCCGGGCCGGGTTTCGGGCCGGGCTTGGCAAAGCCCGGTCCCGTGGGACCAAGCCCGAGCCCGGCCCGGCCCGAAGCTCCGGGCTTCGGTTTCGGGCCCGAAGCCCGAAAGCCCGGCCCGAAGCCGGGAGCCCGGCCCGGCCACGTCTTACGTCGCTGTTTTTTCGGGCCCGAGCCCGGCCCGGCCCGGCGACCGGGCTTCAGACCGAGGCCCGAGCCCGGCCCGATGCACCGGTTGGGCCGGGCCGGGCCAGGCTTTTTCGGGCCGGGTCGGGCCGGGCTCGCCGGGCCGGGCCGCCCATTGAGCCTGGACGAGATACTGAGACCACCATAAAGGGGCCCTCCCACTGGGGCGACAGCTTGTTACGACCTGCCTACACCTGAACTCTGCGCAGGACGAGGTCGCCCACGGTCAGTGTTTTCTCGCACACTCTTCTTGCCTGATAACGGCGCAGGGATTGCTGATATCTGGCGGCCCTGATCGCCGCTCTGTCTCTGACCTCCTCCAGGAGATTTACTTCATCCTAACGTCGGTCAGGGTCACCATCCTCGCTGTACGCCGCCACCCTTGGGGATCCGAAGGCGAGCTCCGACAGGAGCACTGCTTCAGAGCCATACACCATGAAGAAAGGAGTCTCGCGAGTAGCTCTGTTGGGAGTGGTCCGCAGCGCCCAAAGTACAGTGGGGACATCCTCCGCCAAACGGTTGCCACGCTCTTCCAGGTGATCGAACGCCCTCGTCTTGAGTCCATTGAGCACCTCTGCGTTCGCCTGCTCCACTTGCCCATTGCTCTTCGGATGCGCGACGGAGGCGAAGCACAGTTTAGTACCCAGCTCTTCACACCACTCTTGAAAGTCAGCACTCTTGAACTGAGCGCCATTGTCGGTGATGATTCTGCTGGCGATGCAAAACCGAACAAAGATGCTTCTCATGAACTTTATGGCTGCAGCGAAGGTTATCGCTGGGACCGGCGAGGCTTCAACCCACTTGGTGAACTTGTCGACGGCAACGAACAGATGCGTGTAGCCCCCGGTTGCCCGTGGGTAGACCTGATCATCCACCGGGCCGGGCCGGGTTTCGGGCCGGGCATGGAAAAGCCCGGTCCCGTCGGACCGAGCCCGGGAGCCCGGCCCGGCCACGGCTTACTGCGCTGTTTTTTCGGGCCCGAGCCCGGCCCGGCCCCGCGGCCGGGCTTCAGACCGAGGCCCGAGCCCGGCCCGGCGCACCGGTCAGGCCGGGCCGTGCCAGGCTTTTTCGGGCCGGGTCGGGCCGGGCTTGCCGGGCTGGGCCGCCCATGAGCAGGTCAACCCGTGGGAATGGGCCCAGGATGTCCAGCCCCCAGACTGTGAATGGCCAGCCGCCCATGATCAGGTCTACTTGGGTCCCTTGTTATGAATTCTTTATTATTGCTTAAAATTCATGAAAAAAGTATATTATTGCTCATTTCTTTATACTTTAACCTAATACACGCAAATAATTCTTTTGAACTTAGAATTGTTAAAATTATATGTAGTCATATATGACACAACAGTTTGGAACGTCATTAAATCTTCCTTCATTCCGGCCTCCACCTATATTTGCACAGCAATCTCCTTTCACGGTACGTATCGAACTTAGACTTTTTCTATTTGTACGATGTTGTAATCTAAAACTTCAAATATCACATTGTAATGTAGGGTTTGGTGGCTCCTCCAGATGCCAATAATGGAAGCGCTTCTTCTTCGAGTACTCAACCGACTGTTGGATATTTCCTTGCCTCATGAGCCGATGCTGGTAGCAGACATCGGTTTAATACTAACCCTCCAAGTTGATGTTGTGAACTATCTTTTCGTGTATGTGTGCTAACGTGTGTTGAATATCGTTTGGATTGTATTGATGACGCTTGAGAAGCTAGTACCTTTTTTGAACATGTGTTGAACGTGTTTGCGAACTTGTGTTGACCGTCGTTTGGATTGTATGTGTGACAATATTGAGATATTGTATGTGTGTGCCAATATTGAGATGATGGAACATATTGTGATGATTCTATGTGTTGAACGTCGTTTGAATTGTATCTTAAGATGATGAAATTTATGTACAACTGCTTGTATTTGATATTGCTTAAATTAGCCTGGAAAATGGTGGTTGTTTTGCCAGCCAGCAGCTCCAGTATTTACGTCGGCCGAGCTGGCCGATGTAAATACTGGAATTACGCGTCGGTAGGTTAACTAGTATTTACGTCGGCCAACCTGGCTAACGTAATTAACCAAAGAGACACGTGGCACAGATGTGCCGACGGCACTTTATTTACGTCGGCTTCCCCAGGACGACGACCCTCCCCGATGGCCATTATTTACGTCAGCCGCGAGGCTGACGTAAATAATGTCTATTTACATCGGCCGCCAACGCAAATAACCCTATTTACGTCGCTTTATTTACGTCGACTTATTTACATCAGCATGCCGACGTAAATAGCTATTTATGTCGGCTTTTGGGCTATTTATGCCGTCTTATTTATGTCGGCTTCTGACCGACGTAAATACCTCGGATTCCTATCGCGATATGCAGTACTTGCACAACCACCACTGGTAGGAGCCAATGCAACATATATCTCAGTTTTGTTAGGGTTCTTAGCCATATTTTCATTATTAGTTGAAGCCATACAATATAGTTTTCACGATTGTTGTAGATATTAATTGTATCATAAGCAAAATGACACAAATTATAATTCTAGATCCAAAAGACAGCGGCCGGTTACAAAAAACAATCGAACAACAACATGTTCAGTTCAGTTGTTTAAAGAAGTGCTCTCAAAATATAATGGTTGGGTTGCGGAATTAACTATGTTCCTAACCTTAAAGGATATACAAGATCAGTAGGTTGATGTGAATCGACGGGTTGTAAAAAGACCTTGATCTGACTAAGCTTAATTTCATCAAACAAATTAATCTCTTAAGTATGTTATTGCTACGCCAAAATTAACTCTATCATGAGTTTCAACGGAACAAAACAGTGAAGTACTAAATTATGCACAATTAATTAATTATTAACATCACAAGAGTGCATCAAGATTAGGGATGAAACGGATCGGATACGGATCGGAAACCACTCATATTGTATTTGATCCATTTAGTTTGATCTGATACGGATTCGGATACGGATAGTACCGGATACAAATACGGATACGAATAATATCGATACAAATTAAATACGGATCGGACAAGGATACTCTCTCGGATAATACGCGAAAACATATACTAAAGAAATAAGTATATCCAAATACATATAGTTATCTCTTTGTGACTCAACTTTATGGCTCATAGTCATGAAAATGATGGTGTGTAAGTATCATACCCGATAAAGCAAAAAAATGTAAAATCACATGCATCTAGTTGTTATATGTGTTAGTCATTCATCCTATAGAAATATAATAGAGATAGTTTATAGATGGATTTAGCTAATCGGATAATATCCATCGGATATTATCCAAGAAAAGCTCGGATAATATCCATCGGATATTATTTGTATCCGTACCGTATCGGCCTTGTCGGATTCGGATATCCATAAAATTATCCGGCTCTATATTTTCGGATATTATTATGCCTCGGTCGGTCGGGCGGTCGGAAATTATCCGTACCATTTTCATCCCTAATCAAGATAATCGCAACATATTTAGTACAAATGTTCATCGGGTGCTATATGGTAACAGTAGAACTGAGCTATCAGATCCATGTGAAGCGGTCTAGATTTAGAGATGTGGAAATCCTTTTCTCACTTAGAAAGTCAGATGGCTTTCATGAAATTGTTTTAAGTGAGAAAAGAGGCTCCCACCTCTTCAGATTTATATCGTTTCTAACGAATCAGATGGTACAGATCTATTGTTACATGTTACCGTCCAATATACATTTACACTGAATATGTTACCTAACATAATTATGTTACCTAACATAATTAGCAACGATAGTATGCCAATGTAACCGCTTATCATGAAGTATTGTTTCGCTATAGCTCCCAAATGTTCCTACGTACAGGTGAGAGCGTGCGCCATCGCACCTACAGCAATGGCATCCAACTCGAGCATGTGCCATGGCAGCTCCAGCAATGATATCTACCTTGTGTTTCCATTTCCCGATGCCTCCTAAACCCAGAGACTCCATGTCCAGCAAGCACTGTGCTAAAAAGCCTCATATATAACGGCTCTCTACGACGGTTCATTACAAACCCACACAGATGAGATTATTTGTGCCAGCTCAAAAGATTTGGGATGGGGCGAAAGCATCCGTGCCGGTTGTAGCCATAACCGGTGCAAATAGTAGGTCACATTTGTGTTGGTTCATGGTTAGAACCGGCATGGATGTATTTGTGACGGTCTATCCATGAACCGGCGTAGATAAATTAGCACTTGTTCTGGTTCATGGTTAGAACCAATACAAATGTCTCTCATTTCGTATATCCCAATGATTGCCCCTTTTTGCTCGAGTTTCCTTTTTCATTAATTGTTTTTCCTCATATTTTTTCTCCAAAGTTCATCTCTAATGATTTGTCATTAAAACCTTAAATCTAGTGGATGGGAAAACATCTTTTGGTTAAAAAGGTTAGCTTTAAATTTTAGCCACTAAACATTTTTTTTTTTTGTACTTATAATCATCTCCATTTGTTCTTCTACCCTACATTTCTTCCTCCAAAGTTCACTAATGCTTTGTCATTAAAACTTTGGATCTAGTGGATGTGATAGCCTCTTTGGGTAGGAAAGGTTAGCTCTAAATCTTAATTTCGCCACTAAACATGTTTGTTTTTGCTCTACTTATATTAATATCTTACCATATACATGATATTAAATGATTAGTGATTTAGACCTTGATGATTTAATGTCATGTTTACACTTCAATTAAATTAAATTTTAAGGAAACTTAAAAAATGATTAATATGGGAGTGTTTATTAATAATTAATGATCCAAAACTAATTAGGTTTTTGCTCTTGTTATAGTAATAATAGTTGTCGGGAATTGAGTTTTTCCTTCCAGGACAGTGAAACATCTCTTGGTGTTCCCCGGGTGTTCATCTACCCATTGCACATAAATGTGTGGTCACCTAGATGATAGGCGATTCACTGGGCTAAGTGTTGCCCTATGGCTAGCTGATAAAAGCATAGGAAGGCTTGTCAACTAAGGCTACCTTATTGCTTGGCATGACGGCAGTGATCAACAGTCCCACCCCATAGAACCCACTACACAAGAGACAACGACTTATATACCATGCAGATATACTCTAAAGGAGCACAGTCAGCATGGGAGGACCACAACAATGCCTTCAATAATAAAGCGATGATGAAGTGGCCACCGCCGTCCATCCACAACTGGCTTTACACACGAAGATAAGGGAGACCCTAAGATAGTGCCCCCAAGGAGGGAGCAACGCCGAAAAAGCGTCGGCATCTCAACCCACTCCAAAAATTGCGCAGGGCTTTCACCTGGCACGCCCTTGCCTTGAAGCCACATTGCAGGGTAATAGAGCATCAACATGAAGATCAAAGCCATCGACCACCACCAATACTGCCAACTCCAAACATGTCGTCAAAACCACCGCCCACACAGCTAAACTGACACCACACAACAGCTCCCATTGGAGGGTAGGGGACCTGAGCAGGAGATCGAACT
This sequence comes from Raddia distichophylla, assembly GCA_005191435.1. Lineage (NCBI taxonomy): Eukaryota > Viridiplantae > Streptophyta > Magnoliopsida > Poales > Poaceae > Raddia > Raddia distichophylla. The sequence goes on from SPJY01001703.1 coordinate 183,345, forward strand.
GCTGAGAGACGGCAGCGACAACAAATACCGGAGAGAACGAGGGCAGTGCCAACACCACTAAGCCCCTCGAGCAAGGACCAACGGGGGAAGACAAATGATGCCAAGCGGGCTGGGCCTGGCCACCATCGCCATGCTGTCCTCAAGCCGCCACTAGGGCGACCTCCGTAAAGGCCCAACCCCATAGCAGCCGCAACCACACTAACTGCCTTTGGCAAGAAGACCACCATGCCGCTAGAGCGTCTCCACGAACAACATCGCACCACCACGGGCGCCTGCCATAGCACACATGGAGGGAGCTTAGATGACACGTCGTAGGACCACCAACAATGAGCCATCGAAGAGACAAAGACGATGACCACCATGCCACCATCCGAGCAGTCTGTGTTGGATCCAACAGCCATACCACTGTGTCTAGCTGGTGCCCTCGGATCCAAGCTGAAAGTGCATCTAGGCACTATGTGATTTTGGTGATTAATGAGTAACAATTATAGAGCTAATATTTCTATTGAAGAATTGTGCACAGATGGTATACATGTTTACATGTGATGATGTACCCCTCAAAAGTGGATTTATTGCAAGAAGACATCAAGACTAGTATTTACGTGTAAATCTTTATTTATTGAGTCATAGGGATGCCGTACTATAAAAAGGGATGCAATGGAGAAGCTTATAAATGTTCCTAAGTGCTCAAAATAGGTATCTCGAAGTTCGTGTGAGTTTTCCACTCCAAATACACCTCATACAGAACCTATATCATCAGATCATCTGACGAGGGTCAGAACATTCGATGGTAATTCAGCCTGCCAGTTTTCAAAGCCATCCAGTAAGCAGTCCATCGGAACTTCGGTCGGAACATCCGATGTCATCGGAACATCCGACGGGGTCTGAACATCTGATTCGTGATTAACTGCAGCAACGGCTAGTTTTTCGAGAATCCCTATTTAAAGTCTTCTCTAATACCTGCCAAAAGGTTACTCACTCTGATTACATTCTGATTTGAACCTAATACTTCCTGTTCATTATCTCTCTCAAGAACCCTAGCCTTTGTCTCTCTCTTGTTCATCTTGTGAGAGCTAGATCTAGAGAGATCAAGACAACCCAAGTGCTCCACGAATTAGAGTCCAATTCTTGAGCACTTAGCGATTTCTATTTTTTTCATCGCATTTGTTACTCTTGGAGGCTTGAAGGGCTCCTAGACGGCTAGGTGTCGCCGGTGAGTCGCTGATCTTTGTGTGGCGTGCCTCCGGAGTTTGTGAAGGTGCGAATCTACCTCCGCAAGGAAAAGGATTCAACTAGTGATCGCCGGTGAGTGCTTTGTGCTTCACCGGTAAGGGTATTAGGGTCTTGGTGATCCGGACTTTGTGCCTTCCCTAACGGTGAGTAGGATCTCTCTTCAAAGATCCGAACATCGGTAAACAAAAATCGCTGTGTTTTTTGTCTTGATCTTGATTTGGTGTTTTTATTATTGGTGTTGGCCTGTTCTGAGTATTCTTGAATAGATCTAACCTTGATTTTGCGAGAAATCAGTTTTTACTGCAGGTTTTCGACAAATCCAGAATACCCAGGCCGTCAGAACATCCGACCCAGATCAGAACATCCGACGCAGGAGTTACTGGACTAGGTCGGAACATCCGATCTGCATCGGAACATCCGACGGGCTGGTCACTGTATTGAGTTTATTAATTCCGCAATTTCGTTTTATTCGCCTATTCACCCCCTTTAGGTGGCATAGCGATCCTTTCACAAGCTATCCAGTGCTATGGCCGTCAGACCACCGAAGCAACTGCAGGGTAGATAGAGGAGGAAGGAGTGAGAGGGAGAAGGGAGAAGGGAGAAAGCCCCGCCGCGGTCCCGGGGTGGGGAGGGATGGGTGACGGTGGCGAGGAGGGGCGGTGGCTGTGGTGTGGCTTGCGGGGAAACCCTATCGCCCCCAAGGTGCCCCTCGGATGGGAGCAACTCACGCGGGACCACTTTGTGAATTAACGTTGTGCTTGCATCTCAACATCAGCATCAAAGGTTGGTATACGATGATTAATGGTAGTATATTTTAGATCTAACAATTCATTTAAATTGTTATCAACGTAATAATCCAAACTTTTTGTTTAGAGGAAATGATGTCCACGTTCATTTTAGTTTACCAAATTTGGGCTATTATACCAAGAAAATGAGGATTTGGATGTGTGCAAAGGAGAGTTACACATCCAAATAGTTTTCGCATTTAGTGATGCTACCGATCGAACTGCTAGTAATTAAACACTCGTAAAGCAGCAGATGCATAGTAGATGGCATGAGCATTCCAGTGAAAGCGGCAGGAATTGCTATGCAGTCCCAGCTCTTGTGCACTCATGCAATCGACCAATAGTATTCGTTCGATCTGTATCCCACGGCGATGGCATATTTGTGGTCAGCCGCCTGCCACTTGCCTACTTGCTATCCCAACGGCAATGTGAAGGTTTTTTTTCGAAAAAGCCCCCACCCTAGCTCTTTCTCCATTCCCTTCTCCTACGCGGCCGTGGGAGAACCTCTAGGCCGCCAAAGGGCCAATGCCAAGAGGTACTTAGGGCGTGTTTGGTTGGGTGCCATCGGCCGCCATGCCTACACGGGGCGGCGAACCAAGCGGCGGCCAAATCGCAGTCAACGCCCTCGCGTTGGCATGGCACGCGATGGCGGCGAACCAAACAGCCCCTTAGCCGGGAAGGACGATGGCATGGCTGGAATCCTTGGCGTCATCGGTGATTGCTGTCCATGGATTCGCCGCCATGGACAGAAGAGGATATACCTTAATGACGGGAGAGGAACCTCAATAACGTGCTAATTGCTAAAGATTCGGTCAGAGTTTGTTGATATGACATGATTCTATCGAAGAATAGAACCGTGAGTTGTTTTAATTTTTTTGAGGTGAAGTGCAAAACCTGAAAAGCCCCTTTCGCTGTAGCCTAAGGCATTTCTGAAATTCAGGAAAATAAACTTTCTGATTCCCTTTTGTTTTAATACCCATTTTGGATATCTTTCTAACAAAACATACAAAAGATGCTTTTGATTCTCATAGATGGCCAATCTCATAAACATTCAGAGAATGCTTTCGAGGATATAGGACCAACTTATAAACATGCATAAATGCTTTGGAGCCTGATACATGACCAATCTTGCTTCAGTTTCAGGTTCCAACACTTGTTGCCCACTAGTTCAGTTTACATTTCGACAATTTCATTTCATTCATTCGTAAATTAGACAATTGATTCAAATATGCTGCACTGTCATTGCTACTAATATGCCCAGTCACATGGCACACAAGTACACACGCCGACAATTGAGTGCGTGCATGTATCACAGAGATTGACAATCATAGTTACATAGATGATGCATATGGTGCCTACATTTCTCTCAAATACACAACGCCGTTTACAAAATTAAGCCTCATTCTGCCATCTTCTTTCGAATCTTACTCATAATTCTAGTGACATAACGATTTTTGCCCAATATTGTCAATTATCCCCTAAGAACATGTCAATTAGAAGCTTGAAGACAGGTAAATTAGGCTTTGTCACATATCTGAACAACATTTCAAAGCAATTCCAATTGCAGGAGGCTTCTCAGAAACAAATAACAACTCTGCAGCATATATGTATGAAACACAGAGGAAGTACCAACATCAAACAAGAAAAAAAAAAGATAAATATCAATCAATTGAATCTGGTTGAACAATTTGAGGATTCACAGAGCATAAGAAAACACTAGTTTAACATGTTTGTGTACGGAGGCGGGTGTTGGCGTTGAGAGGGTAATGAGGTGGTGAGCACGGGCGGCTGAGTGGAGGTCGTGGTCGTTAGCGGAGATGACCATGGGGTCACGCAGTGTCTCTGCTCGGGCAGAGAGAACTGTAACAAATGGAGTGTAGGATTTGGAGGCTCAGGAAATTGATTCTTTACAATGTAACACGAGCTCGTCTCCAAGTAAATCACCAACGGCCAGCGGCTGTAATCCCATTCGCTTCAACCCATGGCTGAAATTGCCGGCTTCGATTTTTCACGTCAAAATGGCGACCAATAGTTGGTGATGTACAAAAATTGACGGTCCGCATTGCAGTCTTGATCTATTTAGCGTCACCAGTCAGTGTCGTAAACTTTTGGGAATACACAAATATACTTGTATAGGCCAGGCAGCTACGAGAATAAGCTGTAGCATGCCAAAGATTTGACAAACATGCTCAGGATTCCAAGCAATCATGCTTCTGACACAATCATTGTAAGTCGCCTTCTCAACAAGCTAAACTGGAAGGCAAACAAAACATGTAAGCAAAGCTAGTAGAAGCTCTATATGGCGTATTATATTTGCAGCACGTTTAGAGTGTTTGGTAGGTAAGGGAATCTTTTAGAGTGTAGTGTAAAGTTTGAAAGGACGTTTACAGCAAAGCTGTAAATTTGCAGCATGGGTATTTGCAGCAACTTTTAAAGCTGCTGCTAGCTTTGCTATGAAGCTCAACTTCAATGCATAATTACGGAAAAACCACATTGCGATCAGGCACTTCTTTCCCCTATTAAAAAAGGTTTGTGCACTCAAATAACCTAACTTGTGATACTACACAATAGAACAATCTAATTTGTGCACTGCGACATCATAGGGGCTTGATGCTAAAGCACTCACAATCATCCATTCCACAAATAAATTGACCCAACTATTCACATACAATCGGTGGATTGAGCTAAAACTATGGAAGACAACATTCACCTCTACTGGTTATTACAACAATTCCAAATTCACAAAGGGCACGCGGCACATACTATACTAGTAGATCAAGAAAAACTTAGGGTCGAGCTTCTACAGACGATCTAACAAAGGACCTTCTCCACCATACCTGGAAAGCTCTAGTAAGATTTGGGCACTCTGCTCCTTTAGATGCAAAACACTGGAACCATTCCTCAAATAGACACTGTTGTTGCTTAAGTGGGAGGGTTAAAAGTGCTTGACCTAGATTTTCTTCCAATGATCTTACATCTAGACCTTTGGAGCATCGCTGAAGCCAGCCAAAATCCAGTAACATGGGGCCAAACCATCCATAAAAAAGGAAGCTCCTCAGGTCACCACGGCACTGCACTTTTCCTTTGCCAAGTGCGACAAACACACCAGCTGATATCCTGCTTAGCTCATACCTAATCATTGGGGATGCTTGCTCATGCATCCTAATGAGCCTGTCTTGCTTTGCCCACAGTTCCACAAATTCTTCTGCCATGTCACTGTTTACAAGAATTTCTAAAAGCCAGTTGAGGTTCTCTGCTTGTCGAGATATTCGCTCAATCAATGGTTTATCCCCCCTAGTAGTTACCAATGTCTGAACTGTTTGGTCCGTAGACTCTGTTGCTTCGTCAAAAAGATCCACCAGTGAAGTCAAACAAGCATAACAGATATGGTATAGGCTTTGTTTATTTAAACCTGCCAAGTCTTTTTGGTACACTGAGCTTTTGCTTAAAAGGCCATTTACCAAAGATTGCATGTCTTTTCTTGCACCACTGTTGGTGCTGCTCGTGACGGATTGGATAAGATGCACTATGAGGTCATCTGAGCTGCACCAGTTGTTTGGCCGCAATCTAGCAAGTACATCTTGGGATGTTGCCTCGTCAAAAGTGCATCTTTCAAAGAGATTCTTCAGCTTCTCCTCATCATTCTCGCTCCATGGAACTGCTTCTATGTATGTTAAACATGATTTAATTCCTCTGTCAAATATGATTGAGGAAGATACCTGCAAATAAAGCATAACACAAATTACAAACACTGAAAGTGATCAATTAACCAATACGTAACAAACTCTTTAATTGGCAAATATTTATGTAGACCGATCAGAACAATCAACTGGACAAGAAAGTAAGGAACAAACTAGCAAGAACAAATAGCTAATTCCAGTGAAATATATTTTTTTATTATAAAACTTTATCATGCAACCATCTGCGCTTCCAAGTTAAGAAAATGAGCACAAAAAACAATTTCCAATACAGATAATAAAAAGCAACATGGCAATTGAGATCACAGAAAACTTCCTATTTAAGCATCTCGGGGATCAAATATAACACCATAAAACAATATACATTATAAGATGTCTTGATTGATTGATTTTATATTAGAAAAATGGTACATAAATTGTATAAATGGAGGAGTTCTTTCTATAGATCTTTCTTGTTACAGTACTACTCACTTGTCGGTCTTAATACAAACATGGAACAATGGTCTGCAAACCAGAGCTGAAAATTAAAATTACTCTGATATTATTGCTGCTTTGGCAACAGAGGAATTGTTAACCTACTACTAACTATCTCATGCACTTGAGAAACATACAAACTTGAATAGAAAAAACATATATGCATTAATTAACGGAAATGTGATGATTTTTAATCTTAAACAGATGGCTGCTTCAAGAGAATCCTGGGCCATGCAGCAATTGTGGACAGTTTGAGTACTTACTTTTATTTGTGGGCCTAGATGCATTCAAACCACTAAATGCGTTAGTAGCTGACTTTTCATAGACTTCAATTAACTGTCATCATGTCATGAATTATGTATGGTCACAATAATTCCAGATTGTGGTACTATGTTATCTACAGCAGCAAACACGTCTCCAAAAGATATAATGATTTATACCAACAAAGAATAGTATCATTCACGCTGAACTATTTATATGCTGAAAAATAGTGTGAAGCAGAGTAATCTGCAGTTTCGAACATGGCTATATGGAATCTCTATTACTTATATTAGAAAACATTAGCAACTGTTTTGATAAAGAGTCCCACCTATATGCTTATTGAACCAGTAATGGAGTATTCGAGTAGCATCAATCATCAGCAATTGCCTTACCATTTTAAACAAAACTGACTACTTATACCAAAAAATATATGAAGATGAGGTGCCCAGATGACTTCAAACAATGCACAATTCTAAAAAACACAACATCTATGAGTAATGAACACCTAATTTCGTGCCAATGCTACAAAATGGTAATCCCTATAATGGATAACACAATGCAAATCATCATTATCAACTCACTACTATCCCACCAGTATGATGTGATAGTTACAACTAACATATAATCATTTCTCAGCTGCACACAAGATAAACCCATGAATAGTAAGTTCCTCACCTCGAGCACATCGATGGCCCTTGAAACACCAGATGCGGAAAGCCATGGCACTGGATCAGGCTCATACATGAGCTCCACCGCAGACCTGAATGCCTCCACATTCTCCACACCGTTCACCTCAATCCTCTTCCCGGCGTTCCCGCTACCTTCTCCAGGCGCAGCGCCGTCTCCGGGCACCATCGCGGCGAAGAAGGCACTACTGCCGCACAGCACCCTGGAGTCCAGCTCCATTACCACGCACCTCCCGTTCCTCCCCCGCAGAAAGAGCTTCAGATCCATGGCTCCATTGTCCCCATCACCCTCCCGCACGGCCAAACAACCCTCCCGCACGGCCAAACAGGGCGCCACCGACACCGCCTGTTCCCTCTCCAGCGGGACCACGTCCTCCACCTCCTCGGCGGGCGGCGGCGGCGGCAGCGGCAGCGGCAGCCGGAACGATTCTTCAGGGTCGATCGGGGAGACGCGTCCAGGTGACAGGATGCGGCGGGGGTCGATGAGCCCGCCGAGGCCGGCCAACCTGGACGACGTCGGAGAGCTGTGGAAGGATGGCAGCGAGGGCGACTTGGGCGGGAGCTTCCTCCCACCACCTCCCCCCGCGCCTCCGGCGGGGGACTCAGCCGCCGGACCAGCAGCCGCGGTGGGGAAAGTGCGGTGGTCGGGGCTCGGGGGCACGCCGGCAAAGGAGCAGCACCAGCCGCGGGGCCGCACGGCGCCTCCTCCGCCGCGCCTCCGGCCACGGCGCTCCGACGCGTCGGCCATGGGAGAAGATCTGCGGACCGTCCGTCCAACCTAGAATTTCGATGCGCCGCTGGAGGAGGAGGCGGCGGCGGCGGCCATCAGAGAGAGAGAAATCTGAGGAGCAGTACGCAGCAATCCATCGACAGCGAGCTTTCAGCTTGGCTGAGGCTGTGAGCCTGTGAGAGTGACCACGCTCTGTACCACTTCGGCCAGCGAGAGAGGGAAGCAGACGCTCGCGTAGACCCGGTCCATCGACCGCCAGATCTGTGGGGCCCACATGGCAGTAGGCGTGGCGGCGTGCGCCTCGGATACCCCGTGGGCCGTGGGCGCGGTCCTTCCGAGGTGAGGTGGGTGAGACGGTAGGGATGAAACATATGGGATGTGGATAGAAAAGCCTTTATGTTTATACTATTTAGAAATAAGTCCATTTTGCATAGTTAACTGCACACAAAGTACACTTAAGTTTCAAACTATAAAATGATCTATTTCACATATCTCAACTATGAAAATGGAGCAAACATTAACATATGATGGTTTAAAGTTGGAGCGAACATTAACATATTAACTTCATTGTACACTTCTGAATTAAATTTTTTTAAGCAACGATAAAAATAATACCATAGTTCGACCCATTTCTAAATTAATTTTTAAAAATATAAATTAACCTTAAAACTATAAAAATATTTAAAAAAATTCATTTGTTTATGATTATCTTGATGTTTAGCAGGTTCATTACACTTATTTTGAATTTTATAATAATTTGAGGTTGTAAAATGGTTTTATTTAAATAAGAAAATAGCAAAACCATCTTTAAAACCAACATATGTTGATGTTTATTCTGGTTGTGATAGTTGAGATATGTGAAATGCACCATTTTATAGTTTGGAGGGTTAAGTGAACTTTGTTGATAGCTTACATATGCGAAATTGACTTTTTCCTTATATGTATATTGGATTCGATCATTTATATTCATATTATGGCCTTGTTCTTTTCGGTGTAACGTTGCGTTGGCGTATTACTGTAGCAAATTTGAGAGTCCTCGAAAAAAGGTTTAAAGATTATAAAAAGATAAAAAAAATTTAGGATCTTTGGAAAGACTATTAAAAGTCACGAAAAATTTGTTACAAATAATGACAACTTATAGGCTATATAAAAATAGCAAAATTTGCTACAAAAATACGCAACGGTATGTAACGCTAAAAGAACAATGCCTATATTTCATCCATATATTTTTATTGAATACCGATTCGAATACGGCTAGTGTTAGATTTAGATTTGGACAAAGATAGTATCAAATATGGATACGAATAATACCTAGACGAATATGGATAACATAAGAGCGTGTAGTGATCGGAATGGATATCTCTCGGATAACATGTGAAAATACAAACCAATTTTATAGGTTGTATGATATGTTTTAGCTAGTGAATATTTCTGGATATAAAATGTATACTCTTAGTTAAAATAGGATGTCACACGTTTGAATTAATTTTAGATCAGCAAAATATAAATGATAATGTCAAAATAACAAAATATAAATGCTAGTGTGAAAATTTATAATGCAGCACATTGCAGGAATCGTATCAATATTAATATACAAAACAAATAAAGAGTATGGTGTAAAGTTCACAATAACACAAGAAAATGTAGGTGGCAAGATGGGCAAGTGTCCAGTAGGCTGGTAACCACCGACTCATGCTACACCGTTGGGATCTTCTGCGGGCTGAGGTTGTGGGCCCGGTTCAGCGTGTCGGTATCTGCAGCGGGGATCTCGGATGCGTGCGTGGGGCTGGTAGGTCTCTCGAGAACCATTAAGATGGATATGGGCGGAGCAGATTATCTGTACGTGCGCTGTTTGGTTGTAGCTATGGAGTTGGGTTGGTAGCAGGTAGAGAGAACGAGAGCGCCACGGGATTGGCCATGACGATTGCGATTGCGCCTATGGGACCATTGCCATGTGTTTGGCCTCGTTTTGATCATTTCATCCTTTTCCTACTATGTAGATTAGAGCCTTACCAATAAAAGCATATATAATAGTACATATCAGCTGTCTCCAAACTATCTATAAGGTTTACTATGTAGAATAAATAATGATAATGATGTGGAGGAGAGGGGATGTGCATAAAGAGTTAAGCCGTCTTCAATGCAAGAGATGACTCTACACGTGAATTAAGAAATCTTGTGTGTGATTAAGTGACATAAAAAATATGCAGTTGTCTCTAAGCCATATGTACTATTGTATGAATTGTCTCTAAGTCATCTCTATAAGTGACATGGCAATGCTTAGAGATGGCTGTTGTCTCAACCATTGTACATGCTCTAAGTGTATAAGAAGTAGACATGATATATATAGATAGCATATAGGTAGGCAATCGTATGCTATGCAATCACCATACAAACAAAGAAATAGAAGTCGTCAAAAAATATGATAAAATTTGTAGATTTACTCATTATACAATCTTTGTACAAAATTGAAAGTACATATTCATCGGATACTAGTGGCGAACGCAACGCTGGGGTGCTCTGGTGCGCCCTTGCTCTATTTTTCGTCTACTCCATATGATCGAACGAGCAGTTAAAGAAAATAACTGAGCGACATACTGAGGTAGGGACAACTAGTTGGGGCGCTATTCCGCATGGCCCATAGAGTCATAGACGTGTACTTCGTACGTGGCTACCAGTGCAACAATCCAAGGCATAAACTAATCACCAAAGGATCAAACAACGATTGTACTTCAGTAAATTTCTCTAATCCTCTCAATTGACATCTGATTATTGATCCAGGCCTTGTAGATCATATGAAGAACTATATATTTTATCATTCCTAACATTTATTGTTGCTCCCTAAGTTACCAAAGATTTTTCAACAATCCCCATATCATGAAATTTCTCAAGTCTACATTTCACTTTTTTCACTTTTTTGAAAGTGAATTTACAACTCTCAACACAAATATCTATTAATATACATACTCATATAACAAATAAAATGGTAATGTTACAAAAATACCTATAGATACAAACTTATGTGTCCACTTTGGATCCCAAACTAAGGTTGTCTTAAACAAAAAAAAAACTATGAAGAGGAGAGACAACTAACAACTAGCATGCATGTGACTGAGATAGAGAACGTGTTGCAGTCTCAAGATTTGGTGGTCACGGGTCACATTACCTATTGAAGTATCACATGAATATCCCCTCACCTAATTGACCATTTATCAACATCAGGGTATATTTGGTAGTCCATGATTCTTACTTGCTTTGCTATTATTAGAATTGACAAGCGCAAAACACAAAGTAGATGAAACCAAAAGGAACAGAGACGTAGATTTTAATGTGTAAAAATCCTCCAAAGTGGAAGAAAAAATACACGGGCGTCAGCCGGCAAAACTTCACTATTTCGAAAGAGTTACAAAATACCAGAGTGTTACTTTCCCCGTGCGGCTTACAAGATTTATTTATAATAGCGGCGACTTAGGTCAAACTCAGAATCACGCTCTGACAAAAGTTGTCACTCTCTTGAATTTGAACCATATATCAATAAACTCCACCTAGAGACAAATTTCATCTTGTAGCATAATCAACATAAACATCTTTCATGAACAACAAAGAAAAAACCGTCGACACCAAAAACCACCATGGCCTGAACAGTAACACCAAAATAGCTGAAACTGATTTTGTCATCATATCAGCCGAATTATTATGAGTACTAATCTTGCATACCTTGAGCAATAAAATCACAAACATAATAAATTTGATATCAACGTGCTTTGTTCTCTCATAAAAATTATGATTCTTTATGAGGCATATAGTGAAGGGGAATGTGCATGCTATAGTGAAGGGGAATGTGCATGCTATGCTCGTACAAATTCAAAATTTCAATGCGAACACACAGGACAATCATGCAAATAGGGGATCACAGATCGTTAACTTTGACACATGGTTGTAGTGGAAGTCAAGTCAAAGAAGTCGGTTCTCACGTCACGCGCGTCGTCGCAGATCGTCGCTCGTCGACATGGATGTCTTGCATAGAGAAAATAGACGTGGTCAACGTGCTCGCCAGGGTTCACTGATTAGAGCTTCTGCAGGAGCAGCTACGCATCTAAGGTATCCAAACGTCCAAGTGTGGAACGTTGTGCGCAAGTGTGCTAGCACCTCGTCGCGCAGCTGGGGTTTCCTCAGGAGCGGGAGGGGCTTGACGGCTACGGTTAATGGTGGAATGATTAGCTCAGTTGCATCGTCCCAACCTTCTACTTTATATAGACGTGCTAATGGGCTTCTACGTTAGCGGCACATTTTTACTCTAATTCCTACGGGGATCGTATCCGCGTGCAAAACCCACCACGGATGAATCCATTAGGCATATTCCAACAAATGCAGCAGATCACACACTTAACTGGTTGGAACATGCCTAATGAATTTATCCGTCAGTGGGTTTCAAACGTGGATACGGATCCGCGCAGAAATTAGAGTCTTAATGGGCCACCAACGTAGAAACCCGTTAGCAAAACTATATAAAGTAGAAGTCTGGGGCGCACGACTACGCTGATCAGTCCACCATAAACCCTATCCGTCGTGCCCCTCCCGCTCTCGAGCAAACCGTAGCCATGCGACAAGGTGCTAGCACACCTATGCACCACGTTCCACCCATGGACATGTGGATACCTTAGAGGCACAGCTCCTCGTACAGACACGTTAATCGTGAACCCCATGCACGACATCCACAGCGATGAGCGGCGATTCGCGACTGACGTGAGAACCAGCTTCTCCCACAACTTTTCGCTGCAACCATGTGTTAATGGTAACGATCTGTGATCCCCTACTTCCATGATTATCCTGGGTATTTGCGTAGAAATTTTGAATTTATGCTATCGTAGCATGCATGTTCCTCTTCAGATGCTGCCTCAGCCCAGAAGCACCTATCCAAACCAGCATTGGACAACATACAATGAGCCTTGAAATGATGGTCCTATTCATACGCTTAACTACATCATCTGCTGAGGTGTACGCAACAGTGTAGTGTTTTATGATGCACATGAACAAAATTTCATCCAATACCATTACAAATGACTTTACCTTCCTTTTAGCATGGCTTTCTACCGCAACCTTTCAATCTTTGAAAGAAACAAATGCATCATATTTATACTTAAATAAGTACGGCCAAACCTTTCTAGAATAATCATCAACAACCGTCAACGTATAATGAGCACCATCATGAGAGTGTTTATGAGACGGCTCCATAAATCAGCAGGCACATAATCTAATATGGCTTTAGTTGTATGAGCGATAGTGTTAAGCTTCACCTTCTTGTGCTTATAAAAAATGTAGTGCTCACAAAACTCCATCTTGTGAACGTTGCACCCATCGAGTAGGCCTCTCTTGCGTAACTCCACCATACCAAGTTCTCTCATATGTCCAATACGCATATGCCAAAGTTTAGTGATATCTGAATCAAAAGAAGTGGAACTAACGACAACAGTAGTTGTAAACATATGAGCACAAAATACATATAACTTTGCAGATTTTATAACATCTTTCATGACATAATAGAGCCTTTCGGTACCTTCAAAACTCCACCTGAAGCAGAGTACTTATACCCATTTAAGTCAAAAGTACTCAACGAGATGAGGTTTCTTCTCATGGCTATCTCACATCTGTCTAAGTTCTAATAATTCCATCATGCATCCTAATCTGAATAGAGTCGATACCTGCAATCTTACATGCGATGTTGTCACCCATTCACACAAAGCTTTCATTCTGCACGGAATCATAAGTGCTAAACCAATATCTATTAGAGCACATACGATAAGAACAAGCAGAATCAAATATCTATTCAGCATCCATCAAAACACAGCCAACAAAAGCAATAAGGGCATGACCCCCATCAAAACTAACATCAGAAGCAACGGAGGCCTTACCATCTTTCTCGGGTTTAGGTTTAGCTTTGTACGTATTGTTTCTCTTTTACTTATTCTGCAACATTCAGAGATGCCATGATTGTTTTTTTACAATACCTGTAGAAATTCTCTTTGCCTCTATACTTTGAACGACCCCTATTGTCGTTCTAGATTTCTCCCTGTTGCCATTGTTTTGTTTCTTGTGTTTAGCCCTTCCACATACATACAAAGCATTGGCAATATTGAACGGCAAGTCATAGTTGCGCATGAGGTTATTCTTCAACTAGACAAGGCCATGGAGAGGCGCACCCTTTCCTTAGAGGAAATCAATCTCAGGAAAGCACTGAAGACAAAGCTTCTAGGCCTATATGCAATCCACAAAATTCAGTGGTGGCAATGGTCTAGTGTTCATAACCTTTGTCTCGATGATGCCAACAAATGCTCCTTTCATATCAAGGAAAATGGCCAGCAGCGCAAAAACACTATCAATGGTTTGATTATTTCCATTGGGTTGTCTAAGCCAACTCCACATGAAATCACTACAGGAATCTGACGTATTTACGTCGGCCAGAAGTTGACGTAAATAGCCTAAAAGCCGACATAAACAAAGCGACATAAATAGGGGTAATTACGTCGGCGGCTGACGTAAATAGGAATTATTTACGTCGGCCTCACGGTGGACGTAAATAATGGCCATCGGGGAGGGTCGTCGCCATGGGTCGCTTATTTACGTTGGCTAGTGCCAACGTAAATATCCTCTTCCCTATTTATGTCGGCTCTGGCTGACGTAAATACAGTGCCGTCGGCATGGCTGCGCCACGTGGACCTTCGGTTATTTACATCGGCCAGGCTGATCGACGTAAATAATGGAGCCATGCTGCGGACGCGCAGCTCCCTGGCCGACGTAAATACTGGAGTTGCTGGCTAGCAAAATAGCCACCATTTTTCACCCAATTTACCATTTTCAACAAAATTCGAGCAACATCAAATACAATCAGTTTTATATCAATTTCATAATCTATAAGGCACAATACAAACAATGTTCAACACATAGAATATAATCATCACATTCTCCATTAACTCAATATTAGCACACACAAACAATATATTACACTATTTCAATTGTCATACATTTAATCCTAACGACGGTCGACCCAAGTTCACACATACATTGTTTAACAAAGGTCTTAGCATCTCAAGCGCCATCAATACAATCCAAATGACATTCAACACATGATCGCACGTACATATATGAAAAGATAGTTCACAACATTAACTTGGAGGAGTATTATTAAACCGATGTTCGCTACCAGCATCGCCTCATGAGGCAAGAAAGTCTCCAATGGTTGGCGGAGTCCTCGAAAAAAAGCGCCTCCAACATTGTCATCTGGAGGAGCCACCGAATCCTAAAATACAATGTGATATTGGAATTTTTAGATTACACTATCATACACATACAAAAAGTCTAAGTTTGATACGTACAGTTATAGGAGATTTTTGTGTAAATATAGGTAGAGGCCGAAATGAAGAAAGACTTAATGGCATTCTAAACTGTTGTGTCATATATGCCTACAAATAATTTTAACAATACTAACTTCGAAATAGTGATGTGCATTTATTAGGTTAAAGTATGAAAAAATGTGCAATAATTAGATTATTTTCATGAATTTTAAGCAATGTTAAAGAATTCATAACAAGTGACCCAAGTTGACCATAATTTCCCAGTTTCAACGATTTGCTGGTATTAAGTTAACAATGGAAGAGATGAACAATAATTTAACTATTTCATTAATGTGAAGTAGTGATATATATAATTCATAACAAGGGAACTAGAGCAACCATAATTTTGCAGTTAACATGAATATGGAGTAAAATTTAGCAATTTTTCTGAATTTGAAACAAAAATGAGTAATGATTTGAAATGAACAAGCTTCGTTGATTACTTACTTGTATATCTGCTTGTTGTTCTGGCTGCCACGAAACAAAGTATTCTTATTATTGCCTCAACTGCTCCTGTAGTTGGGCCACGCGCGCAGCTTGTTGCCTCAACTGCTCTTGTAGCAGTTGGGTTTCACGAGCGCTCGACCCACTACCTTGCTAAGAAGCCGTGGATCTTGCTGAACTTAAGATAGTACTACTATTCAGAACGCCATTAAACATGAAGAATCTACCATATTTCTTGCCACCTCCACTATTATATAGAGCCACAGAATCGACATCTTCACTTCTCCAGTCATAGTCAGGCCCGTGAGTATTGGCCATCACTTGCCCATAAGAAACCTGTGTAACATATAAATGCATAAGAATATAATAAAGAATTACTTTAGTTAGAAAACTAAGGAGTTTTGCATCTAGAGATACAAAACTAGGGTGTTTGGTTGTCTTCTCACCCATCTGAACTAGGTTCTCCAGATGCAATTACCCCTCCGGGCCAGGCTCTGGAGATACGACCAAATTGGGTGTTTCACCAGAGCCAGGCTCCGCGGATACAACAACAACCACGTGCGCGACACATTTGATTCATTTATTTGCTATATCTTTTGATTAGTTTTTTTAATTACAGAATCGATTTCAAAAATGCATTATTGATATTTGTTTGAACAAAACGAGACCACACGTGCCATATAAATTTTAAAAGTTTAAAATTTTATTTTTGAAAATTTTTTTATAAGACTTTTTATGAATTTTTTATTTTTGTAATTGATTTTTTTGTTATTTTGATTTTTTAGAATTTATTTTTTAATATGTTTCATCCCTCTTTTGAATTTCTCCATGCCATTCTCTCCTTAGTGCAGTCAACCAAACAACATCTCTACGCAGCCTGTACAATTTCATACACCTAACCAAACAACAATCATTTGCATCATCTCATCCTAACTCCAACCAGCCTGGCTCGGCTCATCCAGTCTGGTTCAACTGAGAAGGCAACCAAATAGCCCATAAATGTTTACATGCATTTGTTCTCCTTGTTTCGTGAGATATGTGAAAACCAGTTAAGCATATGACTATATTTGTTTTATAAACTTGAGCTTAATTTTTGTGTGCTTATGTACCTGGGAGTTTTTCAACCTATTGTGGATCGTCGGCGCGCAATGGGCACGCAAACTCAACTAGTGGCATCTATGCCATAGAACATATATGGCATCCTACCCCAAATTATGACACATGGCAACACAAATCTTAAAGCAGAAAACAGGGAGGCGGTAGGGTTAATTGATACAGCTGCCGCTATAGGAATCGATACAGGAAGACTGAAAAATTCCTCCCCACAGGCCAGCCTCCCCAAAAAATGGCCACCGCCGAGGACGACAACTCCACCTCCTTTCGTGTCGCCGCCAACCGCCGAGCTAGCCACCATCTACGCCTCCTTCTGTCATCATCGATTGCTGCCAAGGATTGCAATAACTACATCACCCATCAGCGTATAAAGTACTTGGAAGTTAAGGATGCTCAAACTCTGTTGGACTACTTGGAGAACAAACAAAGCTAGGACCCCTTTTTTTATGCACTTCATCTAGATAAGAGGATGGTAGGATTGCTAGTTTCTTTTGGTCTGATAGCCAATCTATTAGTGACTACGCTTGCTTTGGTGATGTGTTGTCCGTTGGCACCACATTTCAGACAAACAAGTGTGAAATGCACTTTGGACAAATATGCATGATGTCATGACAATACTTGCATGCACAAATGCCATGTCCTCTCTTAATAACTCAACAATGTTCTATCCCATAATTCAAGGAGAATTTACAAATCTGGTGTTATGAGGATGTCCAGAAACTTCTCGAAAGCTAGATTTTAATTATGGTAGGCTGTAAGAAATGATCTGGTTGTTCCTTGCTACGGAATGAAGAGCAGGCATATTTTTGTATTCATACTTTTGTAAAATACATATACATCCAAGATGTTAGTTCTACTTTGTCTGGAGGTTGTTTACTTTGTCTGGAGTATGTAAACAAGTAATATATGTATGTATGTATATATATGTGTGTGTGATGTGTTGGTTGAACTGGAACTTTATGAACTTTGAGCTGCATATATACATAATCTTAGAGCTTTGAGCTTGTGAACTTTGAACTTCATATATGTGAACTTTGAGCTGCATCATCTTACAATACAACGTGCTAGCGTTGTGTTTCCCCCGCGCGCCATGTTGGCGTAAAAATGACGGCCGTCCGATCGCGGCCGTTGGCTCCATCCAGCCGTTCATCCAAACTATACATATAAAAGAATTTTTGCTGACCAAAGGAAAGCAAGGCGCGGCGATTGCTCACATGGTTTCGGGCGCCAGTTCTCGCGTGGAAGCCTAGCGTTCGAATCCCACCTCCTCCGTTTTGCAGTTTTTTTTTGGGCCGTCCGATCGGCTTTCTACGGCCGATTAGCCCTTCGGCCGATGAACAACCAGGCCCTAGCCCACCTCTCACACGCCTCACAACCCTAGCTGCCGCTGCCCCCAGGCCACCCTCACCCTCACGGCCTCGCCCGCATCTCCCCCCGCCTCTCCTCCATGCCCTGCCCACACCCTACCGTTTCTTCCCCAGGCAGTCCTGCGGTCCTTCCATCGTTGCTATCCTCTCCCCGTGCCTCCTCAGCCGCCGTCCTCTCCCACTGCAGCCTTCCTCTTTTCTGGACACCGCCGCCATGGGCTTATTCTGCCGTCCCCTTTGTGCAGGCTAGATCTGGCCTCGCCTCGCTCCGACGAGCTTGGATCCATGGACGGTTAGACCCTGGGAGCTCGGATCCGGCGATGGGGAATGGACCAGGGTGCCATCTCCCCGCCCAACGCGCGTTGCTCCGTGCTGCACCGCTTCTTCGCCAGCCCACCGGTACAATGATGCTCCTCTACCTTGCCCTCCTCCCGTGGTCTCCTTGTAGAATACATTTCAGCATAAATATGCCACATGGTTGGACAGCGGTTTGATTTCACTCAGGGAAAATGATCACCATAGAATAGATTTCACCAACTATGTGCTTATTTATATTTACGCTTATCAATCATGCCAAATCTGGATGCTATATATGCAGTCCAGCATGCATGGCAATTTCATAGACAGGACGTGGTTCATGCCACCAATTAAATTTTAGAGCGTTGTATGAACTGCCATAGCGATTTATTTGGAAGACTGCATGCTAAATTGTTTCGGTCTCATCATATTGTTCTATTTCCTAGATATCCATCCATATCGTGTCTGCTATGCTACTTTGTATGTGCATAGATTTTAGATGGACATGCAGACGAGGCTGATTCCAGATGCACATGGTTACGTGTAGCATTGCAAGGTTTTTTAACACATCAAGGTTCGTTTCGTTGAACTGTACTTTTTAAATTGAAAGGAAGCGAATAAAATAAATTTAAAAATACCTGAAGACATGTTGCATGCAGATAATAAAAGACATTTTCATTTGCACAGTTCAACTTGGACTAAACAATGATTTCAGTTCCCTTCCAGCTATGCTCTAGCTGATGGTTGTAACTTTTCAATTTACAGGTACTCTTACGATTGCTACAGCTACTTTATCATTTGAACATTACAACCATTTACCTATTGCGCCTATATTCTACGAGTGATTTTCTATGCCCTTTAGATATGCCATCTTATGTACATAATACTTTTAAAGCTAGGCACCAGTCTGTCATGACTGATTGATCAAAACCTTCTGGTTTGCCTCTTCACAGATTTCTATAAAATTATATTTTCCTTCACATTTTAAAAGAGCACTGTTAGGGTTGGATTAATTTGATTATCAAAGTTTTTGTATCCTTTTTTTCTATGCCTTTTTCCCCTAAATGATCATCCACTGTGTGACCATATAACCTGGTATATAGATGTCTACCATTTATTCCGCTATGCCCTGACATTTCGTACGTCGCAAATTACTTCTAGACCATACTTTTTCAGGTTCATGTTATGTTCTTCTCATCGTCTACCACACATGTAGGTTGCTCCTAGATAATTCGGCCAACAAATATTTTTCCATAATATTTGCCTCATTTCTTTCCCCTGTATTATCTTATTGGTTTCCTCTCTTTCGACCGCATCATCTAAGAACATTATTATTTATGGGGCATGGTAGACTTCAAATATTATGCTAGCTGAAATAAGGGTGCATGGTCAGTTCTTTTAGATAGCAGAAGATGGCTTGCTTACATGACATGTATTTGTCAGGATGATTGTGCTGTTTTTGGTAAGTAAGTTAAGCTCATTTGCAATATGCCATTGCCACGCCATTTTTTATATGTCATATCAGTAAAGTTATCAAGCTCACGCAATGTTATCAGCATTGTCGTACCAAAAAAAATCAAGTTTTTTTGGCCGCAAGAAAGACCTAACCTTTCGTGCTCCATAAAAAAAAAAGAAGCATTGTTGCAGGATGTGCAAGGTGATATGGGTTATCTAAGACTGAGCACCATGTTCTTTTATGTGCACAACCATATCTAATTATATGGTGATTATATTGGCAACTAGACGTTGATACTTGGTACTCTCATTTGTTTTTACTTTTTTTAGTTTTTTCAATGGATATTTCTTTCCTCAGTTTAGAATAAAAGCCTTTGCATTGATTACAGGCTTAATGTATTGTTATTGTAGTGGTACGAAGATACAAGAGAGAAATAAACATGGCAGAATGTAATCCTTTATTGATTTTCTGTATAGTTGAATGGGGCAATACCTTTCACATAGGATATGATATACAACTATCATTTGTAACTACTACGGATATATTACCATGAATAACTCATATACATGTTTCTGTACAAGTTACAAGGGGACCTTTTTTTCCAATTGCTTATCAGGATTTTATGGCAGCACACTAACAGGCGCGCTTAACAAATATTCTATTACATTGTTCTACTCATTAATTTTTACTACAAAAACTTCAAAATTTAGCCTCCACGCTTTAATGGCTTGCCGGCTTGAATCTCACCAAAATAAAACGCATTACTTATTTCTTTAGACTAATTGAACATTAGTTTTGTTTTTGGTAGAAATATAAATTCGTGGTTAGGCTGGAAGGAACTAGCTCCATATTATTTACGAATAGGTTGATAAAAATAGCTGCGGGGCATTACACCGTTCTGTCCCTGCCAAGAACATAGATCTATATTTAGTTCAATTTAGTTCAGCCTCCAACAAACAACGTCTCTATTGTTTGAAGGTTCATGCAAATATCTGTATGACATTAGTTTTCTTCGGTTCAATCTCGAAGAAACAGGCTCCATGCCATTTCGTGCTTTTTTCTTGTTCCAGTTTTCGCGCACCCTGCCTCACCCTTTGTTCTTTGACATGGATGTCTGCTCTCCTGTGTTGACTAGGTATATACACGAGATCTGGCATGTATCAGCATGACCTGCCTAGCACATTAGGTTAGTTTTCCCTTTTATATGCAGCTTCTATTGTTCGTTCTTCTTTCTACCATGTGCATTCTAGCGTCACCAGTCATTACTTCGCTCTTCCTAATTCAACTTCACCTCTTTCAGCTGCACAGGACAGTGCTAAAAGCCGCTCGCCTCTTCTTGCTACTGGCCAAAAGAAGAGATGTTAACCAAGTTTGAATGTGCTTTCATCGTGTTGGTTGTCTTCTATTACATATATGGCGCGCCTGGGCGCGCCTACCACCCTAGTATATACATATCTTGCATATATATGATTGCACGTTCTCATATGATTGCACGTTCTCATGGAACTTTGATCAGGATCCAGTTGAGACAAGTATCATGTGTTTGATCTTGGATTGATTTTACAATCCCGATGCATTCTAGATTTTATGCACATTGATTTGGATGCAATTAATACTTTGAACGTATAGTCCTGAGTTTGGATTTGCTTAAATTTTTATATAGAACGTATAGTCCTATCAAATGCTAGCTGTGAGAGAAGGTACAATGGTGAAAATACAAACTGCCACGTGTCAAACTCTGGGGAAGGATGCCATACAAGTTCTATGGCATAGATGCCATAGAATTTTTTTCAGGTCCAGTACCCCCAATCCTTGTAATAATCTTTGTACAGTTACAGTCGGTGTATTCTACACCGGGATGTGCCACCCACGTCGATGGCAGGTGGGACCAACTTCCCAGAAAGGAAACGTGCTGAGCAACATCGAGTCCAAAACAGTGTGATCGACGCATGGCGCCCGGTGCGCTGGCGAGCGAGCAGGCCCCGGGCGTCGGGCGACCAGGACACGTGGCGCCCGGCGCGCGGGCAGACGAGTAGGCCCTGGGCGCCGAGCAGCGAGGACGCGTGGTGCCCGGCGTGCGAGCGGGCGAGCAAGCCCCAGGCGTCGGACGAGGCACGGGGGCCCCACTGTCAGGGACACAGGGCGAAAGTGCAAGCAGGCTTCCTTGCTAAGCATTTCTTCAGAATACGCCAAATCCAGAGTATTTAAGTGTGATGGAACTACTCTGAACAGGGCGAGCAAGGCTCTGACAACACGATTACCTCCGCTCCGCCGCATAATGTCAGCTACGCTATGATCGTCTCCGTAGACGTCTCGCTTCGTATCAGCCACAGGGCAGCAGTAAAGGCGCTAGGGGTAGGCCCGCTGCTCTGTCTTATCTGAGCTGTCCCGCTGCCAAGAGCGGTAGCAGGAGCAATGACAGCCCCGACTGACGCCGAGAGAATGATGACTACGGTGGGAAGACCATTTTAGTAAATACTGTGTAGCACGTTGTAACCGATGCCAGCCCAGGTATATAAGGGCTGGGAGGTACATCTGTAAAGCGTTGTTGTTGTTTTTTTGGTTGGTTGAACTGGGCTTCCCTCGGGGATCGGATCCGAAGAAGCTAGCCAATTCACATATTGCAAAGGAGCTTGAGCAAGATTAAGGCTATTATCCGATCAGGGGCCCGAACTTGGGTAAACCCTAGCCTCTGTTCTTGAGTCGAGAGCCGTCCGCAAGAGGAGAGGAGCGCCCTGATCGCGCACACCCCCACTACCGAACCACCGGATTAGGTCCCAGAAAACCTTTCAGCTGAAACACGCCGACAGTTACTTTCGATCTAATATACTCGCTCTATTTTTTTATTTGATACCTTTTAGTTTTGGACATGTCATTGACCATTCATCTTATTCAAAAATTTAGTGTAAACATATAATAAAATAAGCATGCTTAATGTATCTTTATTGATAAAACAAATCAAACAAAATAAATAATATTTACATAGTTTTTTCAGTGTTCGCCTAGTCGGCCGACTAGCACGACTAGTCAGTGACTAGTCGCTAGTCGGTGGCAATCCGCACTGATCAGGGGTTGATCGGTGGATTAGTCGGTCAAAGTCGGTCAAAATCGGACTAGTCGGTGCTAGTCGGTCGGTCCAAGTCGGCGACTAGTCATTTAGTCGGACCGACTAGGATAATGAAAAGGTGGGTACACACTAGTTACTAGTACACTAATAGTCGAATACACTTATAGCCGGTGGCCGTGCTCCCTCACCGCGCCTCCCTCCGTCTCCGTCAAGCGCCGCCGCCTCCCTCTTGCTCCAGCGATGACGCCACCCTTGGTCGCCCTCCAGCGCCATCGCCTCCCTCGGCCGCCCTCCAACGACGACGCCTCCATCCGCCACCCTCCAGCACCAACGCCTCCCTCGGCCGCCCTCCAACGCTAACCTGTATTATTTTCTGTATTTATGTTTATACTTATTTGTATTAATATTTTTTGCTGGTCATATTGGAGTCTCCGACTAGTCGGCCTAGTCGCTAGTCACTAGGTAACTGACTGACTACCGACTAGCGACTAGGTGAACACTGGTTTTTTTGAATAAGACAAATGATCAAAGGCTTTTTGAATAAAACGAATGGTCATAAGCATGTATAAAAGTTAAAAACATCAAACAAAAAAAGAACGGAGGGAGTACTAGCCGTCGATGGCTTTCAACGCTAAAAAGAAAAATTGGATACTAACCCTTTCTTTTGTGTTATTTACTGTACTTGTTGGGACGAAAAAATGCAGGAAAAAGAAAAAAAATGTGATTTTAAATGTTTAGACATGGTGAATCACGCAGGAGTGGAATCCATATGAATTCTTCCAGCATATAGTTTGATTGCACAATATAATTCTTAGATTAATTCTAACGGATCTACTCATTGCAGTCGCCTAGGCGGTAGTTCATTCGCCCAGGCGACTGCCTCCCCTAACTCCAGCGCAGAAAATTTGGGGGAGGGGGCACCGAGAGGGGGAGGGGGGAGAGCACCTGCGTCCGTCGCTTCTTCCTCCTCTCCTGCGACCGCCGCCGCGGTAGCCACCACGGGTTTCGGGTTAGGGTTAGGGTTTGGGGTTAGGGGTGGGGATCTCCATGCCGCCAGGCTTAGAGGGATGGCCGGGGGAGGCGGTGGCTTGGCGGTTGGTTGGGGATGGAGTGAGGGCGGTGGCGGAGGCGGAGGTGGCGACGGCGCCGCCGGAGCTGTGGGATGGGGGTGAAGGCAGTTGGGGCAGCGGTGGCGGGGGTCAAGGCGCCGGCCGGGTTAGGGGGGTGGAGTGGCACGGCGGCGGGAGGGAGTTGGGGGTGGCGCAGCCGGCGCCGCCGGCCGAGGCGGTGGTGCCGGCGGTGGGGTGGAGGAGGAGGGGCATGGACGAGATTGAGAGAGATAGAGAGACGCGTGGAGGGAGGGGATAAAAGAGAGAGGGAGGGGAGATCTGGGGCCCAAAAAATCACTTGGCACCCCTATAGGGACCCAGATGACTGTGAGAGAGTCAATCCCTAATTCTAAAGAAGTAGCGAAACAATGGAGAAGGTACAGAAAAAGTTGCATTGGAATTCTCGAAGATTGTAAAACGATGTTAGATCTCATGCTTCATATCTGCTGAAATTCGAAGGGAAAAATTATATTCTATGAGATTCCGTTGGTAAAATCCTACAAATCAAATTGTGTAATGTTTTTTGTGTGCGCTAGATTCGACCTCTGTTCCATTCAAATTCCTTTTGAATCAAAAAGGCCGTAGAGCTTCGGAATCTAGTTTATCATAAATTTTCCCGACGGAATACCCCTAATCCAAACACCTCAAGGACCTGATTTATATGAAGCACATGCATTAGATATGATTGAAAGGTCCAGGTCCCTGCAGTGAAACCCACCTTCGGTCCCGTGCTAGAGCAAGGAACAGGAAAGGAATAAGTAATAACTGATGATCCATCATCCATGGGACGAACCAGCAACGTGCTCCTGTGGTGATCCATGGCACGGCACATGCAAAAATTGACAACTCTTTGCTTGCATCGTGCCGATTGTGCCATGCATTCGAAAACGGGATGGCATCTCGACCATATATGGCGTCACCGGTTTTGCAAACGCACCTGGAGAAATGTTGTGCGGCCTGTGGTTTACAGTAGATATATCCTAGGGTCTACCACCGAATGAATCTGCCTTGCGTCGGCGGCCGAAAAGCCGACGACAAACTAATGTTGGTGGCCCAACGAAAGCCGTTGACACAGAAGTGCAGTATTGACGGCTATCGAAAAGCCGAAAACACAATCTCAGCCCCTCTCTCGGCCGCAGACCAAAATTCAAAATTCGTGCCCTCGAAAGCAAGCTATGTCGACGGCCAAAAAACCTTGACGACACATCTCAGTCAACCCCATCCTCGGCCACGATGCAAAATTAAAATTTGAAGCCCGCCAAAATAAGCTGTGTCGGTGCCATCACTAGTGCCACCGACAAAGATGCAACCCTCTCGCGCCACACTAACACCATAACGGAACCAACTCAAGATGGTCCCGCATGTCAAACGGGGATGTCTCTGCCGTGTGTGGTAACCTGAGAGCTGAAATAGAAAAGGGCAGGCAGCGTCTGTGTCGACGGCATTCCTTATGCTGCTAACACAGCTAAAATAAAAAATCAGGAGGCGTTGGTGCGGGCTCGAACCGGCGACCTGCAAGGAGCCCGTGTCGCGCCACGCGCTGATAACCAGGTGGAAATATTTCTCATCACATCACAGTGGGGCACGAGATTCCTTTGTATCAAGGTTACAACAACCTGTGTCAGCAGTCTTGCTAGAGCCGTTGACACCGACCTCTCTGTGTCGGCAGCCTTATGAAATCTCACCGACACAGAGCCCTTCCCCCCTAGCAGCCGACTTTCCGGCCCACCCTCGGCTCCACTGGCACTTTGCTTTGTGCAATGTAAGGTTTATAGGACATGTAATAGCCAGCACAACTCATTACATGAGGGCGTATTGCCCTGCCTTGGACCTCGAATACAAGTTCCTTTGAAACCGTAACGTGGTATCAGCTTTCGAGCGACAACGACGTTACTCTTTTGAATGTAACTTGTATCCGAGGTCCAACGCAGAGCAATACACCCTCGTGCAATGAGCTGTTATGTCACACAGAACCCAGGGGCCCAGTGACACACACACCGGCTGTCCCAGTCCTTTGCTGGGGCCTCGATCCCCTGGTTACACTTTCCCCCTACACCACACCTTCTCCTAGGGTAATTCAATCCTCCAATTTTCATAACATTTTTTATACAAGTTTGCAAATATACATGTATTTTCAAATTGCAGGTGTACCTCAGTTGCGCCCGTGGATGCGACGAATGCTTCGCAGGGGGCTAATTCTAGTGCCACACACACGGTCGCAGAGAAGATCGTCGATGGTTTCTTCACCGACCCTTTTGATGGTTCGCACAACCATTATTGTACTTTTTACTTAAGTTTTTGTCACTTAGAACTGCTTGTGACTTAGAACTGCTCGTGTGATCATTATGGATTGTTTGTATTGACTTTTGGACTTGAAGAACGACGTTTTGGTTTATTATCAACCATTTTGTGACTTTGAAGCTATATCAATGTGAATTTGCTCAAAATTATGGTGTCGAGCACCTAATTATGTGTGGAGATGTTGAGGAGAATTGGGAAATATAATTGTACTAGCAATTGTATTTTATTGCAGGTTGAAATTGAGATTTTAATTAAATTTTTAGCAACTTTTTTTTTTATTGCCAACAGTTTGTGTCGGCAACCTAGTCCCTGGCCGCCGACAAAGATCTATGTTTGTGTCGGCGGCTACCGTAGGGTGCAGGCGTTTTTAGACCCGCTTGCAGGCAACTGTGACTGATGCCCGACGGGCATCACAAGCGGCTCCCAGAGCCGCTAGTGAAGCCCCTCTGCAAGCAGCGTAATAACTTCGTATAGCATACATTATACGAAGTTATACGACTAATGTTTAAATTCATTTATGTATCCTTACAATAATTTTTTTTGTTGCATTCTAGTTTTTTTTTATTTTTTGGATTTTTTCTCTTGTGATGTATCGCAACGAGATTACGCCACGTGGCGGAACCAGAAGGTAGTGCATTTAATTCATTTTATAAAATTTAACATTTCTAATACTTAAATTCATTTACGCACCCTTACCATAAATGTTTTTATTGTATTTTGATTTTGTTTTCTCCTCTGGATGACGTGGCCCAACCACCGTGGCGCAACCAGAGAGTGCCACACGGCGTTCGACGGTTTTTTAATTTCTATTATTTTTAATTTATTTTATAGAATTTAACATTTCTAATGTTTAGATTTATTTATGGACCCATATTATAAAATTTTAATTTCATTTTGAAAAGTATTAGATTTTTGGGCTGAGATGGCACAATGAGGTTGCGTCACGTGGCACAACCAGGAATCGCCACATGGTGAAACCAGGAAGCGCCATGTTAGCCCCTTATACAATAGAATTAATGTGTTACTGTTAGTCTCGTGTACTATAAGTCAATGCACCCTTCGTTCATGATTTGTATGAAATCGATTAATATGCAACGAAGTTGAAGTGTAATCGATGACATGACCTAAAACTGATGGACTATGATAAAATGCCGTCAAGTTGATAATATGCCCTTTTTAAAAAGCTTTTCCATTTTTAGGGGAAATAACCTTTCTACCCTTGACTTTCATGTATATGTGTATAAATATCTAGCTATAAGATTTAATATGCACAAGTGATATATTAAATATATAAATGTGTGCATTCACAAAAATAAAATAAAATAAAAGATATTAGTATTGGCAGATTAAGCCTAATTCTTCTGTTAGACATTGGTAGGAATTGTAAATGATATATGAGGGCACACATTTAGGTATTATAAATTCCAATTGGATACGTTAAATTTTGTGATTTATACACTCGATACATCATTACACATGCCAGGTGTAGGGAATTCATTCCTCCTAAAAAATAGCAAAACTATCAATTGCCCACACCAATTTAAGGGCATTTGATAAAAGTCAACCAACTTTGGGACATGTCATCGATTGTCCATCAACTTTAGAGCATATCATCAATTATCCCATTAACCCTTTGTAGTAATATGTGGTTTCATAAAGCACGGTATAACTTGTGGTCGCCAGTATTTTTTGCTAAAGGTTGCTCTTGCGCCGCACATGAAGAGCTAGCACATTGGTACTGCAATTAATTGAGGAACAATCAGGACTCTCAAGTCTGAATATATAGCGGAGCGGCTGGGCCTCAGAGCGATACTTCAACAATCCAGCACATGTGTGTAGCATTGTTTATGGGACCATTGGGCACAAATTTCATTCAGAAAAATCAACTGAACTTTTTGGCAGTTCATACACTAGAGATTTATTTTAAGTTAGTGATAGATAATTATATGGATCATAATATCAATGTTCCGTATAAACAAACATGCCGCCCTGTGTTCATGGCACAGGGGCAAATAGTGAGGTTAGAAAAAATTGATTGCAGATTGCAGATTAGACTAACTTTTTGGGGACAGATAAGGAATTATCTGGATAAATTATCCAAGGTGAAGGATCTATATGTCTGATGAGGGCTGTTAAACTGTCAACTGTCTCATATATATCTTTCCTCCTCTGATGCCTTGTGTCTTTAGCCAAAAATTCGTGAACCTCTCTACCTATCTGGATAGACGAACTGCCAGGCACTTTCTCTATTCCCCAATCACGCATTAATGTGCGTGCATCAATCACACTGTTCCACCTTCCTTCAAATGCACCACAATTTGAAAGGAGCACTTCATAACAAGAGTTCAGCGGTTCTAATTCAACTATCTTCTTACTGACATACTCTATCAACTCTGCATCACGATGTGCAATACAACAACTCAGCAAAGTGACCCACATGACAACACCAGGCATAACAGGCAAGGTTTCAATAAATTGAATAGCCTCCTGTAATTTACCTGCCCTACCTAGTAGATCCACTATGCATCCATAGTGCTCCATTCTTGGCTCAATGCCATATTGCTCAATCATTTGATTAAATATACTCCAGCCTTCCTGCAACAAACCCCCGTGCGAACAAGCAGCAAGTGCAGCGATGAAGATTGTGTCATCCAGTTCGACTCCTCCTCTGCACATATCATTATAGACCAACAAAGCTTCTTTACACTGCCCATTAAAAGCAAAGCCAGAAATCATTGTTGTCCATGTAATGATGCATCTTGTTTTCATTTCACTGAAAATTAATCGTGCCCTTTTTATATCGCCACATTTTGCAAACATGTCTATCAGAGCATTTCCTAATGCAACAGTTAGATGAATGTTGCTTTTGCGGATGAAAGAACTTATCCAGTTGCAGTATTCAACGCTGCCCAATTGAGCACAAGCGGAGACAACACTTACTAATGTAGCCTCATCAGGTCGGAACCTTCCCTCAAGCAGCATTAGCTGAAATGTGTGCAATGCTTCATCGTATCTCGAGTTGTGATTGTATCCTGTTATCATTGCATTCCATGAAACTAAGTTCTTAACAGGCATCTGATCAAACAGTTCTTTTGCTGAATCTAGATCCCCAATCTTTGCATAAGCAGAGACCATAGCTGTCCATGAAACCACATCTTTCTGGTCCATCCGATTAAAGACCGATCTTGCAGTCTCCACATCACCACCTGTTGCATAACCTGAAATCATCAGATTCCAGGAAATGGCATTTCTTATCGGCATCCTGTCGAACACAGCCTGGGCAGACACCATGTCTTTCACCCTCACAAATCCAGAAACAACCGTGTTCCAGGAAATTATATTCCACTTTGGCATAGCCTCAAAAACCTCCATTGCACCTTTTACATCTCCACTAGTCATGTACACCCCTACAATGGTATTCCAAGAAACCACATCCCTCACAACCATTTCATCAAACAATTGCCGAGCGACGCTGACATCCCTGGGACTACCACACTTGTAGTAAACATCCATGAGTACATTCTGCACCACTATGCCATGCCCAAACCCACACCTTACAATCTGACCGTGGACGCACCAGCATGGCCGCAGGAGCCCCGAGTGCGCACACGCTCGGAGCAAGAAGGTGAAGGTGAATCCATTGGGCGGCGCCCCCGCAGCACGCATGTCGGCGTAGGCGGCGAGAGCATCCGCAACGCCGCGTCCCGCGCCGCGCTGGGCGAGATGCTCGATGAGGGTGTTGTGCGACACGGTGGAAGCGGCGGCGCCGGCGGTGCGGAGGGCCGCGGCAGCGTAGAGCGGCGACGAAACGGAGAAGGCAGCGGTGACGAGCGCGGGGAGGAGGCGAGGGCTGGCCCCGAGGCCGCGGGCGAGGAGCTGGGCGTGGATTTGCCTAATGTGGTGGAGGGATCTGAGGCTTCGCAGGATGTTGAGCAGTTGTTGCTCCATCGCTGAAAATAAATTTTGAATCTGCAGCAAAGGGAGGAAGGGCGGGTTGGAAGCGGCGGGCTGGAGGCGGCGTCGCCGGCGTGGCCTGGAGATGGCGCGGCTTGCTCGGGTCGCGGCGGTGCACTCAAGTAGCGCGGCGTGGCCTGAGCCCACTGCCGGCGCATTGTCATCGACAGACGACAGTGAAGAGGAAGGAAAGGAAGGAAGGACGGATGTCTTAAATTTTCATACAAATGTGTCCACGATTGAAAATAAGCTTTCCGGTTGAGCTTAACTCTAATGGCGGGATCAGACAAATAGTCCCTTTCCGCTTGATTTGATGTTAAAATGTCAAAGAAATGTCGACGTAAAACATAGAAAAGAAACATAGGAGAGATTTTTTTTTTTTTCTGATTCACCCGGACAAAGGATAATAGTCCTACGTCCAATTCTAAACTATAATCAAACGGACCATGTTACAAGATTTGCATGTGAAAAAACTCTAAGCGGGATCCTTCTTCAGAGAAAATAGTGATGTGATGATGAAGCATGATACGAAAGTTGATGGTTGTGTCTAAGGTGATTCTAGATGTAGATACGTATGCTTGTATCGATATGCCCTATCCTCTTGCGGGAGGAAACTATTTACACTAACCATATGAATACAAATGCAGAAAGATAAGTATATGTATGGTAGCCAATCCCGTGAAATCCCATATGTCCCGGCGTCGTCTTCGAACCCTAACATGTCCCTCCATCACGGGTAAGGTTGTAGCACAAGGTAGCCTTAGTCGCCAAGCCTTCTAGTACCTTAATCAACACGCCACCGAGCAACGCCTGCCTAGCGCGTCGTCTATCATTCGGGTAACCATATTTCTTTGGGCAACGGCTAGAAGGATATCCTTGGAACACCAAGATGTGTTTCAGTGTCCAAGGATAGGAGAATTCAACCTCAGACAGCAAGCCCCGAAGGCTCAAGTGGAGATCGTGCCTAGCCAACGTCTTCTCCTTGAGTCTCTATTAACTTAGAGAGAAAATTGACTTGAGCAGGGTAGACCTTATCAAGACAAGAAACACTTTTTTCTGGACAGAAAACCATCCATTCGGGTTAGACACACTTTCACCAAAAGCTCTGTATCGAGCAAGGGTTGCACAAACTATGGTCATTCGACCTTAAACGAGCAACAAACTTGGTGCATCTCGGGCAAACTTCTCTAGGGTTTTACCGTTGCTAAACCACGATAACGGTTGGATTTTTATAGCTATTGGAACATTGTGCAGATTTGGCTAGACTGCGCTAGTTTCGCGCGAAATGCGTCACTATTAGCGACGTAAACAGGAGAGCCAAGTAACGCTTCGCCTATAAAAGGGGATATGGAGGCAAGGGAAATCACTTTTGCCTTCTATCCTTCTTGCGCCCTAACTTTTTGCTAGAGCCTTTCCTGTTCATCCTTTACAAACCTCCCATCCCATCTCATGCAACCACAAATTCACCAAATCTTGCGCCATAGGCAAAATTGGGAGAATCGAGCTGACTAAGGAGAGACTGGAGAATATGGAACAACTTGGGGAGATCGATTTGGGTAGCTGGTGGTTGCCCATTGACGAAGATACACTAGCTCCGCAGGAAAACGAGACAGTTAGCTTCGAGCAACCTCTGCTTGTGGGCTATGCTTGCCGAAGAGCGACTTCGTTGTCTCTCTGTTGGCGAAATGCGAGTTAGAGCCTATCAACTTGCATCCCAACTCCTTCCTCACCATGGCCATCATTAGCCATTTTTGTGAGGGGTGCCTAAAGATCTTGCAATTGCAGTACTGTTCCTGCGGTACCATGACCTACAGAGGCCATCCGCGAAGTAGGCTTCGGTGAAGGGAGACTGAAGCCACAAGTCCCTTTCGTCTACCTAAATGTCCCACTCAAGGACTCCATATCCAAGTGGATGAAGTGCTAGTTATATCTCCGACAACCAGAGGAAAGCCAACTGACGTACATATTGGGGCAAGGCCTTGTACAACCTAAATCCCATGTCAAACTCGGAGATCACCTTGGAGGAGGAGATGCAGGTAAACTAGATTGCAGCCCTGGCCAAGTGGAGTCTCATTGGGGTTCACATTGTCCGAGACTACCTCACCAACCAAATATACCACCCACAACATAGGGAACACCCCATTCTAGGAGGTCACTGGATGGGAATACATCACTAGGGAGGACAACGAATGTAAGTAGCTTAGCCATAGCTCCTATTCGATTGGCTATTCGGTTTCCTTTCTCAATCCTTCACCTCACTTCCCCTTCTATCCTTTACAGATGCTGATTGGGTCAAGGAATAGTTGGACGTGCAATTCAAGTCCTCGAGACAAGAAAGACAAAAGGGACAACTTGTGATAGCCCCTCCTCCGCTCGCGCTTGTCCTTCCCTTCGGCTCGCATCTGGTCCTCCTCTGACGGTATATCTAGGCATCACCGCCACGCCCTCATCGCCACCGCCGATCGCTTCTTCGCCTCCGACCGTTTCTCTAGACGCACCTCCATCTCCGGTCGCCACGCCAGGTGCGTCCCTAGCTCCAGCCGCCGCGCCAAACGCATCTCTGTTTCTGGCGGCGCTCGCCATCTTCTTCCGTGGAGCCATAGCTTCTTCGCTTGATCCCTATGGACGGCGCCAACTACCGACGAAGATTTCTTGTCAACAGAAAGGGAGCGCCTCTCCTAATGTTGGAGAGGATACTGCAATTTTTGGATCTAAATTGGAGAAGACGTATGGTGAAAAAGTGAATTGTCCCCCCCTCCCGAGGGAGGTTTCCTCTATTTATCATGGCGGCGAGGGATAGGGTTTACAATAGGAAAAGACCCCCTTGCCCCAGCCATCTAGACCGTTGATACCAGATCAATGGTTTTTACACGGGTGCTTTCATTACAAGCACATGGAAGTGACTAAACTACCTTGGAACCCTAATGCCCTTGGGGCCTAGGACGCATTCGGGGACACATGGGGCCCTCGTGCCAGCCCGCCTCATGTGTGCGTCATGAAGGTACAACCACCTTACAGACTGGCTCCCTGGCTTGACGCTTGTCCTTCGAAGACTTCGGTCGTCTTCGGGTCTCTGGGCTCTATTTTGTTCTGCTTCTCCTCGGGGTTCCAAGGTACCTCCACCTGGTTTCCTTCGGGGTTGCCTTCAGGGTTATCTTTGGTGAATATCTTCGGGGTTCCCTGCCCAAGGTTTTGAAATATGGGAAGGGGGCTCTCCTACAACAGAGGCCCACCCCTTTGGAACGTCCTAGAGCAAAGCAAGGAGGTAAATGAGGAATTCTCAATTTCCTTTTGAACCATCTCTTCCAGGTCCCTTTTCGACATATTGCTTCGATATGCACGAAGAAGCTGCTCTGGAGGCTGAAGCGCAACAAGTCGTTCACAAGGGAAAGGTAGCGGTAAAGAAGACCACATGCTAAACAGGAGCCATCGCCACCGCTCTTGTCGACTCCCTGCTAAGGTGATCCAGTAGGAAGATTACTACCAAAGTCGTTGCCGCGATGGAGGAAGAGGAGACAGATGATGAGGAAGAGGTAGAAGAGGAGGTCGAGGCCGAAGAGGAGGAGGAACAAAAGATCGGCCACCTTGAGCCCACCAACCTCACGTAGGTAAGGGAACTGCAAAAGTGGGTAAGAGATTACAAAAATAGTTACCTACAATGTTGGTCCAACATCTTGCAGATTTCGGATGCTGCTTGGTCGGCGCAGCAAATTAAGCTGATACAACATCAAGTTGCTCAGTGGAAGGAAGAACTTTGGCTTAGAGCAGAGCTGGAGGAATTGGAGGCCAAGATGGGCCAGAGCCCACCTGCTACACCAGGCACCTCTTCTCGGCCCGCAGGGTCCACGTCCAAATAGAAGAAGGCCAAGGGAAGCATCTCGGTGCCACATCCAAAAAGGCCAACCCAGATGGAAGCCAACGCCTGCCTCACAAGTGCTAAAGGCCCCTCGCTAAGGAGAAGAAGGCCGAGCCAAGCACGGAAAAGGGCATTGCCCCCGTCCGTGTCTACATCGTTAGGCAAGTTCTCAGAGCATCGAGGGCGTGACAACGTCCATCGTGCGCTGACAAAATATGTGGAGGAGAGAATTTTCACAATTCTTGCCGATGCAGCAGCAGAAGGTACAAAGTTTATCATTTCCTTATTTTAGTTTTATTCCACTGGAGGGTAACATACAATGTCCCCCAAGTTTTGTTGAATGGGCATGCCCGTTACTTTCTGAGATACTGAACCCATGTATGAATGTGCACAACGGATCCTATTGGAGCTAAGCTTGCCATGAGAAAACGTCACGTGGGAAGAGGATTCCCCATGAAGAGAAGAGAATCTCCCCGCTCCCAAGGCGACAAAAGTTGGCGTGGGAAGCGGCCAACTAGTTGCGGTAACTGCGGAAGAGGTTGTTGCGTTGCCAGCCGGGCAAGCCAAGGAAGAGACCGGAAATATCCCTCACATAGAGGATGCGTTGCAATGTGGTCTCCATATGAAGATTCAGGTGACCGGGGGGCCTCCTCATGACACAGGCTGGGCAAGGAAGCTACTTGGGAGGAGGAGGAGTAAGTGGACCGGCCATGGTGCCTTGAGGATTGACTCCCTTGGATTCGGAAGAACTTACTCTCCTTAGCTCAAGAGGTAAATCCCTACAGACACACTCATACAAGAAAGAGTAATATAAGTTTTGATGAACTTCATTTACCCATGGATTATCCTGCGGCTCACCGAGTACGCCCTTTACGAGCTAGAAGGAAATCTAGCCCGTTACCGCGGGCTCAAAGAAGAAAAAGGGAAAAATCACTCGGGACTACTCGGAAGCGCTTAAGGACATCGATGACGCCTAGAGCGAATACGAGGTTGCCTATGACTAAACAAGAGCCACTGAAAACTTGTGTTTTTGGCTCCGTAATGAAGCTAACGCGACCAAGGCTGAATTTTCAATTTGAAGGTAAAGGCCAGGAGAGGAAGCTGATAGGCTTCGCGACGTGCTCATGATATAGAAAGTCAAGACCAAGGCGTTAGAGGCCAAGGTCTCTTCCCTTGAGTAGGCACAAGGAACTACTCATAGGAGGCTGAGAGGTGCTCGCCTAAGCTCCCATGAGAAGCATAGGCCCCAGTGTTGATCTTATTTACCTCATGGAGAGGGGTTTCCCTTTCCTCCATGGGTTGCTTGTCCTAAGGTGCTTCCTCCACTATCTGGCTTCTATCTTTTGAAGCTGAATTTTCTTTTACCACAAGGGTTTTTTCTGACGAACTCGGAGGCCACGGGCCTGAGCCTGTCCCCTCTCCGAGCACTGCCGCCGGTGGTGTGGAACACATCTCTCTCGTTGAGAAGCAGCGCTTTCAGACACGGCGTTTATAGCTGCATCACATCCTTCTTTGACCCTGTCGGCATAAAAAGTGATTTGAGCCGCAGGAACAATCGTCCCTTGATCATCTATTTATATTCATCATGTACTGGTTGTTACATCAGATAAGCATATCATATACATCCCAACAAACATCAGATAAGACTAGGCTAACAAACTCTAGTTATCTGTACGACCCATGCCTTGATGCTTAAGCTTCTTATCATCTACATCCTCAAGCATATGTCTTAACACTCCTCCTCGATGACAACTAGGATGAAGGTTGAGATTGTACTTCTAACGATCTAAAGTTTCTCTTGACAATGCTTTGGTAAAAATGTCAGCTATCTGATCTCTAGAAGATATAAACTTGACGTCTAGAAGCTTTGCTACTACCTTCTCTCGAACAAAATGAAAATCAATCTCGATATGTTTGGTTCTAGCATGGAATATAGGATTAACAGTAAGATATACTGCTCCTAGACTATCACACCACAATGTCGGTGCTCGAGACTGAAAGATATGCAACTCCTTCATGAGAGACTGAGTCCACATCATCTCTGAAGTAGCATTAGCAACAGCCTTATACTCTGCTTCTGTGCTAGATCTCGACATAGTAGATTGTTTCTTGGAACTCCATGACACCAAGTTGGATCCAAAAAACACAGCCTACCCATTTTGTGGTCGACGATCATCTGAGCATCCAACCCAATCCGCATCATAGAAAACACTCATTTGTGTTGAGGATGATTTTCTGATCAGCAGTCCATTATCAATTGTGGCCTTGACATGCCGCAAAATTCTTTTAACTGCTGACCAATGCATCTCTGTAGGTTTATGCAGATATTGACAGACCTTGTTCACTGCATATGAAAGATCAGGGCGAGTCAAAGTGAGATACTGTAATGCCCCAACCACACTTGGATACTTAAAAGCATCTGCTTCTTTCAGCTGAGCTCCTCCTTCCTGAGAAAACTTCTCACTTACTGCCATTGGCGTATGAACAGGTTTACACTTGCTCATATTTACCTTCCGTTGCAAGTCTTTAGCATATTGATGATGCTTAAGTACTAGTCCAGTAGGAACTTGTTCAACTTCTATACCCAGAAAGTATTTCAGACTTCCTAGATCTTTGATGGAGAACTCTATTGCTAACTGTTTTATAAGCCTTTGAGCTGCTGCATTGGACGAACTTGCTATTATTATATCATCTACATACACCAACATGTATGCAGTCACTACTTCTTCCTTGTATATGAACAAAGAAGTGTCCGCCTTGGATGGTATGAATCCTAAGGTCTGAAGACAATCACTTAACTTGGAATACTAGGCTCAAGGAGCCTGTTTTAGTCCATTGATGGCCATGTTTAGCTGACAAATGTGATTTGGGTATCTCTTGTCCTCATAACCAGGAGGTTGATTCATATATACTTCTTCATCAAGTTCACTATGTAGAAAGGCATTATTAACATCTATTTGTCGGAGACTCCATCCCTTCTGGAATGCAACTGACAGTACTAGATGTACTGTCGAGGCCTTGACAACAGAGCTAAAAGTTTCTCCATAGTCAATACAAGGTAATTGCTTGAATCCCTTCGCAACTAACCTGGCTTTATAGCGATCAATAGACCCATCTGGTTTGTACTTCAACTTGAAGACCCATTAGGAGTCAATAACATGTCGCCCGGCCTGAGGAGGAACAAAATGCCATGTTCTGTTGCGTATCAAGGCTGAAAACTTTGAATCCATAGCGAAACTGGCTCAACCATACATGCATGGAAAGTGCGACGATGGATGGAGTAAGGCACTGTACCATCAATCCTAACCTTGGGTTGAACAATGTGATTCTGTAACCGAGTAACCACCCGTGGTAGTGCAGCTGGAGGTGACAGTTGTGGGTTATCAGCAGATGAGGAGGCAACCAGAGAAAATTTTTTTAAACCTTTTTTAAATAAATAATATAAAAACAACCCTCGGCAAAAACTATTTGCAGATCTGACCCCTTTGGCCTCGCCAATGCAGCTGGCGCGGCTAATTGCCTCTGCCGCGCCAAGTCATATGGCGTGGCAAATGATGCCACGTAGGCACCCGCGGACGGCCAACCGCTGGCGTGGAAGCTGTGGGGCCCACCCTTGCCGCGCCACATGCTCTGGCGCGGCAAGGCTGCCTCCGTGGACACGCTTCGCTGACAGTGGGCCACGCCTGCCGCGCCACCCCGCTTGGCGCGGCAAGGTCAGAACATATTAGCGCTGCAGCAACCCGAGCCCTTGTGCTCGGGTTTGTTTCGTCGCTCCCCTCTCCGCCGCCGCTCGCCGCCCGCCGCCCCTCTCCCATCCAAGAAGGGGATCCTCACCCTCCTAGCAAGGTAATGCCCCCTCGATCCCTCATTTTCTCACTCGATCCATCGCATTTGAGACTTTTTTGAAAACTAGGGTTTTAGTAATAATTGCAGTTTAGGCTTGATTTTTGGTTGTTTAGTTTGATCTGAGCGTCGTGGCATACGCTATGAAGCTTCTGTCCGTATTATTAACATGTAGAACTAGTTGCATGTATCGTTTTGTCCTCTAAATTTTGATTTAGATAAATGTTGGGCTATGCCACTTTGAACACGATATGTACTTTTGTGGGCTATTTGCCAAATATAAAATCTCTTTGGATGCCCAACATGTACAATACATATGGTTAGTTACAGGGTCTTAGGGGCAAAATCCTTTTTTGTTCTAATACTTACATGGGGTGCTTAAGTGGGGTGAAGTAGGCCTAGCTAAGCATGGGTGTTTATGGAGATGCTTCGATAGGATTGTAACCTCTAAGCACCTATGTAATCTTTGCATGGAATAGATTAACACGTATATAGATTGTTAGGGCAATCCCGAAGGAATAGATGAATTTGTATTATAGGGCTAATGAAATTGCATTTGTTGTATCAAATTTTGTAGATGGATCGTTTAGTGCGGCTGTTTCATGGTGGAATCGTTAGAGAAAACGGAGAGTTTGAGAATATGAAGGAAGATGTTGTGTTGTTTGATAGGAGCCCAAGTTATGAAGAATTAGTTTCTCGATGCCGGTCTGTGATGAGGTGGTCTTGGTGAAGGTGAATTATTTTTGCAAGGCAGATTTGACAGTGGTAAGGCTAGACCACACTACGTGATGTTGAAGATTGCATCGGAGTCGGATTGGAGTAAATATAAGGTGATTGTGAAAAATTTCAATATTACTTGTTGGGAGGTGGTGGTCGATATTTGTCATGCGGGTACCTCGTTGGCAACTCTCGTACAAGCCGTGCAGAGAGTTGAGGAGGAAGAAGAGCATGCAGAGCACTTGACTCAGGAGGTGGCAACAGCTGGAGTATTTAAGATGGAGCATTTCGATAGTGCTATTCTCATGGATAATTTCGATGAAGGACTATTTGAGGGGGAAGAACGTGAGGTCGATGTCGATAAAATCTCTTTAGGATCAGAGGATGAATCTGCAGATGAGGAGACCGCAGAAGAAGATGAGGTGGAGGAAGAAGATGAGATGGAGGTTCTAGGTGAACTTGACGAAGAAGGTCGCCATGAGGACGAGGTTCCTAGTCTAGACACGGTAGATAGACGGCAAGCATTGCGCGCTATGTCGATAGAGGAGAGGAGTCAGCTGAAGTCAGTTCAAGTGGATGTGCCGACCGTAGCCACCTTTGAGGATCTGAGCCGAACTCACATGGCAATATGTGATAGCGGGTTGTTCTCAAGCGAGGTCCTTCCCGATTCTGAGAACCTAGAGATCCAAAAGGGGAAGGCATTCGACACGTTGCAGCAGTTGCAATATTTTTTGATGGAATATGCGGTCAGGCACCATAGGCCCTTCACGGTGACTCATTCGGATACGAAAGTCAGATACTCTGTGAATTGCAAGCAAGGATGTTTTTGGGGCGTGTGGGCTCGGCCGAACAAGTTTACTGGGAGCTGGAAGATTACTCGTGTGAGCCAACCGCACACGTGTGGCTTGTCGAAGGTAAAGAGGGTACATGCTCAAAACATGGCAAAGTACCTAGGCCGTCGTATCGCTGGCATCGTCGCGGTGGATATCAATGTGTCAGTTGCCTCATTGGTAGAATCTATATATGCATTTACCGGATACCGTGTGAAGTACTCGAAGGCATGGCGGGCAAACTAACACGCCTTGCAAATGCTGTATGGGGATTGGAAGGAGGCGTACAACATGGTGCCAAGGATCTTGAGTGCAATCAACCATTTCAACCCGGGTACAAAGTTCTATACTTACACGGGTGGTAGTTACAGGCTCGATGAGAATGGCAACCTGCGGATGTGCTAAGGCGCGTGTTTTGGTGCTTCAAACAGTGTGCGGAGTCTTTCGAGCATTGTCGGCCGATCATACTCGTCGACGCCACCTTCCTAACTGGCAAATATAAGGGTGTGTTGATGACGGCCGTTGCGGTTGATCCGGAGGATCAATTGGTGCCTCTTGCATTTGCCATTGCTGAGGGTGAGAACAACGCAAGTTGGGCATGGTTCATAAAGATTGTCAGGCACAATGTTATCGGCAACAGCAGAAAGATTTGCATGATCTCCGACCGTCACCAAGGTCTTCTAAATGCCGCTATAGAAGAGATCGATGGTTTTCCACCTATTGAGTTAGTGCATGCGGCACTTCGCGGCCAATATATGGGGAAGACAGAAGAAGAAGGAGGTGGTCGCAAAGCTGAAGGAGGTTTGTTGCGCCAGAGAAGAGAAAATTTTTGAGAAGAAGTTGAAAGAGCTAGATAAGATGATAGTGGTGGGAGAGATATCTAGGGGGGCTAGAAGAGCACTTATTTTGGGACAAATTCTAATCCTGGAAGAACACTTATTTTGGGATCGAGGGAGTAGTAAGTTTAGATGAACCAAGTTACACGGTCTGAAACTTCCAACTAAATAAAACTAATCACTCTCTGCCTTGTCAAGGCAGGAGCACCAAGGTAATAAATAGGAGAAAAAAACTTTAATCAGATAAGGTAACTAGATAAAAACCCACTAATTAATGTTCAGACCTGAGGATCACAGTGGCGCTAAACTCTAGCAAATTTAAACAACTTATGGAACAAACAAACAAACAAACAGGTATGTATCAATGTATGTATGCCCTTGACGTCTTCGCGATTGCATGATCAGAGAGCGAGTTGTTGCCTGCGTACTCTATGTACAGTTAACTTATCAGGTTAGCGACGCCGTGGTGAGAGTCATCTGATCAGGGAGCTGCTGATCCATCGGCGACGTCCTGCACTGGAAGGTTGAGGTCGGGGAGCACGAAGCCGTTTTGAGCGCTCTGCTCGGCCATGTGCTGATCAGGCTGCAGCTGTCTTTGTTGTTCCCCGGATTTGACCCCCTTTCGCTTCATCGACTGCTCTAGCCTCGTCTGCAAAACGGTAAAAATATAGTGTTAAGAACAAGTTACAACATACTTCTATATGGCTATAGACAACATTTAGAATCAGCAATCAGATCATTAAGGACAGAGAACTAGACTCAGAAGGGGAATTCAGGCGTGCATTCCCTAGCTAGGAGTGGTTCCCATTTGGGAAAGAGACATCCGTATCGACCAGTCTATGGCATAAATGGGCAGAAGAGGAGTGAGCTGCCAACATGACATGATCAACGCATTAGGAATTAAACAACCTGGAGCGGGGCTTACCAGATCCAGGATGTTTGCCATTTACGAACGGCCGGACCCGGCTCTTCCCTGTTGCCAGAACAGAGGAGAGGACATGGACGGACGGATCATTCAGCTGGTTGGCCTAATGGCCAGTTGGCCACTACGTACAGTTTTGTAAGCGTGCTGACACTTGACACTCATCACACTACACAGTACCAATACCACACTACCATGGCTAACCGGAGCAGTCGCAGTTGGGATTGGGGCGTTGGGTAGGCCAGCCATTTTGGCTTTGATGGTACCAATGGCCCAGTAGTACTACGTGTCTTTATAATTGGGAAGCACAGCAGCTGTGCTGCATTGCAGTCATGCAGTGGCACACTGGCATGCAAGAACACAAAAGCATTTAAGAGGGCCACGAGATTAGCATGTCCGGCATCCGGGTTGGTGCGCGTGGATTAACAGGTGGGCTGCCAACTTGGTGTTTTTTGTTGGGAAAGATTCTTGACAGCGTACGGCCATCAAGGACAAAACATCCATGACGGGTCAGGTACTACTTGACGGGTACCCAACCCGGTTCTTAGTGATCAACATTCGGGTACCAAATTTCTGTAAGTTCGCATTCGGGTGTTACCCCAATTTTTTTGTTTGGGTACTAGTCAAATATGGCTTCTAGATGCCCGACGGAAACGAGTCAGATTCAGATATCCAGTGGGTTAGAAAATTCGGGTACCCGGATTTCTACATGTCCACAGCTTATTGGCCCATTCCCAGGTATATGCCGCCCAGCCCAGCAAAAAACTCAGGCACTTAGCCACTCCAACCGAATCCCTAGCAAAAAACTCAGGCACTTAGCCACTCCAACCGGATCCCTAGCCGCCCCAACCCTCGCCGTCGACTGCACCGCCCGGCCCGCCTCGTCATCGGCCTCCCTCCCCCCACAACCTCGAGGTCAATGCCTAATTTCATCGCATGTTTTAATCCTATACAATTTATGTGCTACCTGACTTAGTACATGGTATCTGCTTTCTACCATTTTGTATACTCATACGAATATCCATCCATAAATATCCGTACCCATGTTCAACCTAATTTTATTCTAGCCATTTCCTGAAAAAAAATTTACTCTAACCATAGCGGATCCGATACCTGACAATATAAATGGATAGGATATGGAATTGGGTACAACCCGATGGAACCCGACCAGGTTTAATCCCTACATGTCCATGCATGGCCATGAATAAGGGCATTAATGGGAGCCCTTCACTACAGTCCGCAGCACCCGTTTGCACAGGAGCAGCACAGGACAAGGGTGTAGTCACCAACCGTGTGTGTGAGAAATGGTACACTAGCTAGAAGCTAAACGGGGGGGCTTCCATCTCGAGATGCGAGCCCCATGTGTTGAGAGCTGAAAGAGACACCTCCGTAAACAAGGCAGCGCTCTGAGAGCTGCCACATTCAGGTTCCATCCAGCCTACTTGGGAAGGAACGAGGAAGATCCTCACATAAAAACTAGAACTAGAAAGCTTCAGCACGCACTAGATTAATCACCAGACGCATGTCCAAGTCCGGACGATCCATGGCCCTATATTTAGAGCGAGCTTTCTCCGTCACAGTCACTCTGAAAGGCACGTATCATGGGGATTTGGCTAACGTGTATTAGTAACTCACATCGCTAATAAAGGCTTCAGCATCAGGGCACACACTTATGACAGCACGAAACGCGTCCCGTGAAGCCTAGCGCTAAACTAACCACCGATAATTTGCGGCCTGGGCACAGCACAAGATCGTGGACAAGAGATCCTTATCACCAGCTCAAGATGGGCACCATATCTGCTTGTTTACGTGGCAAGGCCTAGCCCGGGAGATGAAGTCAAAAAGGCACGGAGGTCGACGTCCAGACCTGCCAAAAGCGTGAACACCATCGGCAGCAGCGATCCCCATCCGTTCTTCCACAGGAGTCAGGACGGACAGGCGGTGGTTGGGAGAAGGGATGCCAAATGAAGCACCCCACCGAACCGAACCATACCAAGCCCCACACCGCATGCACCGTAGGCGTAGCAGCGGAAGCAAACACGATGTGCAATGCATTGTTGTGCCACTGACACGTGGGCCCAGACGTCAGTGGGACAATCACCACCGAGCGCTGGCAGAGGATGCACAGCACTGCACTACTCCAGGGAGATGTCCATGGGCAAAACGCTAGGTGCTAGTGGGGACCACTGCCCCATCGGGAGGCTCAGGACGCCCTAGTTTCAGCAACTTAACCTGGAAAGCTCGCCACTGCCACTTCACTTACGCTTTAAGCTATGCCAACTGCAAGCACAAGCAATTTCTTTCTTTCATTTCCTTCCCTGCGATTATAATTGCGCACTCGAGTCGCAGCCTGGAAGCAAACGGTGGCCTGCACGCCGCATGCGCACGAAAGGGAGAGGGGTTAAGGTTTGGTGGTGTGCCAATACTGACCTCTAGCTTGCCGTTCTCCTTGGACAGCGCCGTGCAGGCTCTCTGCAGCGCCTTCATTTCCTGCCCCGGGGAAGAAAGATTCAGGAAATGGGAAGGTGACTGTCAGTTTCTATGTACTGTAAATTATGCTATACAAAGAGCAGATTAAGGAGGGAACAGTCACCTCGCGAAGGCCATCGTTCTCCACTGTCAGGGACCGCACCAGCTGCTGGATCTCCGGGA
The DNA here is from genome assembly GCA_005191435.1 of Raddia distichophylla. Taxonomy (NCBI): domain Eukaryota; kingdom Viridiplantae; phylum Streptophyta; class Magnoliopsida; order Poales; family Poaceae; genus Raddia; species Raddia distichophylla. Next base: position 227,367 of record SPJY01001703.1, read on the forward strand.
GCCTCTGCAAATCGCACCGACGAGCAGGTTCAGGACACGGAAAACAAGCCAATAAACATGTGAATCTTGATGAGAAGCTTTTGTGTTCTCAGTGAATTCTGATCTTGTTCGTCACAGGACCATGCGGCGATGATGAGGTGAGGATCTTTCCGGGCAGGCGGCCTTTGTGGCTTTTGTCCTTGGGATGCCACTTTTGCCAACCCCTCCTCCCTAACTCTCCTCTCTCTCTCTCTCTCGCCCCTCTCCCCCTCCCTCTCCCTCCCCCTCTCTCCTGTCTTTCTTTCGAAGACCAGAGGCCGTAGCAGCTGCTTTATTCCAGGCCAGGCTACCACAAACATATAAAAAACTCCAGCCATTTGAACAACCTTTCTGACTCTGCGTGGCTGCTGACTACTGAGACTTTTTCTTTCGCGGTTTTGCCTGGACTGTGCAAACGCGTAAATGATGGGGACTGGGGACTGGGGAGAGGCGAAGTGCGGTAGGAGGCTGCAATGCATTCAAAGTAGAGCTCAAAGCTTTCTGGACTCTGGTGCGAAATTGCGAATCCTATCTGCCAGTTTCTTTTTACTGCATCGCGGTGAGAAAAAAAAACTCTACTTGGACACCTGCTAGTAATCACGGCTTGCTGTGAGGCTGTGCGTATGAGTGAGGAGCTGATGAGTGGCTCACCATCTTCTTCCGCGGCCGCTGTCCGGCGGGCCGGGGCGGCGGGGCCGGCAGGATCGACGGGCGCCGTCCGGCGGGGCCCACCTGCAGGAGGATTAAAGGAAGCATATTTGCGTGATTAGTTAGATATCAGATGCACCAAAGCCAACCCGCAACAGTCCAACCAACGCATAACAGGTGCGGAAAGCAACGAAAGACGCATGTTCTTTTCTTTTCAAGAAAAAAAAAATCCAGATAGCAAGCAGCCAGTGAGCATCAGCGTGGCGAGCCTAGCTTAGCGAGCGCTCGTCGGAAAACGGCACCTACCAAACTCCTACCCAGATTGCACCCATGGAACAATTAGCCAATCACATGGCGAGGCACATCACCGTACATAGGACTGCTTCATGAAGAAAAAATAACTTGTGAAGGCTTATTCCAAATCTAAATGTTAAGTGTCGCTCAATATTATTTCACGTGCAGGGGTATATAACAGAATTAAATGACACATAGTTGAGTGAGTTGAATAAATGAATTTTGAGCTGGTATTGACCGGTGTCATGAAAATCAGCTAAACTGTGAAGTCTTAAGTCAGTCTTATGTTTGGATGTTGGAAAACATGAGATATTTTCCAATTTTATATGTCTAATCGCTAAGAAAATTAGGTAAGTACGAAAATAAACATGAAACAGACACATAGACAGTTGAGCACAAACGGCTCATCTGTCAGTTTATCCCCCATAATTGACGAACCGATGCATATCTTCCTCAATCTGTCCAACCAATCCTAAGAGGATGACAGGTGGGGCCCGAGCAAGTGTCTCCTTTCCTCACAGCGGAAAGCCCCAAGAAAGCGATCCGCGGCGTCACCCGGCACCAGCAGGGCACGCACGTCGCACCCCCATCCAAAGACCACCGCGCTGGCACGTGGGCCCCGCGAGGCGGACACGTGGCGGCCCGTCTGGCCACCGCGTGCTGCGTCCACCACCCCTACCGGTCTACCGCCACCATCACCCCCTCGCCTCCGTGTCTCGCGCCGCGGCCATACGGTGCTCGCGACGCGACCTGGCACGCGCGCGCGCGCAACGGCGCGAGCCAGTGGGCGCCGGCCAGGTGGACCGCCGCCGCCCGCTCCGCCCGTGCTGGCCGCCGAACCAGACGCGATCGACGCCGCGGCGGTTTGACTCCCCCCGGAGTCCCCACCACGACGGCGGCGGCTACAGGAGCAAGCGAAGCAACCCAACCGAGCGCACGCACCGCCGCGCCGGAAGATAGGAGCAGGGGTGGCCGCCGGCGACATGACCGGACTGCCAACGGAGGTTGTGCGGCGAGGCGGCGGCGCGGCGGCGGCTCGTGATTGGGTTGGGGCACGGAGGCCGAAGCGCCGAGGCCCATCACCTAGCCGCGTGAATTGCCGCCGCTACCCCGAGGCAGCAGTACGAGTCAACCACGCCAAACAAGGACACGTATGGACTTGGAATCTGGATGCGGCTGCCTGCTGATGATGGTGCGGCTATCCAGTATCCACGCCGGCAAATTAAAATCCCAGGAAATTCTCCACTGCGATGTGGAGGGGCTAGTGGAGCTTTTTTCGCTAGGGGATGGGGGTTTGAAATTGTTGGGAAAGGAGGACGAGAGATCCGTGAAGTATCCATGGCGTCTGAGTTTGACCCTAGTAGCCATGAGAAAAAAAAATCAAAAATCAAAACGAGACAGCAGATGACGTTGAGAGTAGAAGAGAACTTTTAAAATCAATAAAACCGTCAAATAATTCTCCTGTTCGCGAAAATATTAATGAAATAATTCGCCAGTAACGTACTGTGAAAAAGGGAAACCTAGTGCGGGAAAAGGGAGGTGAAGCGAGCGAAAAGCGGGCGAGTGGGCGAGAGGCGGAGGGGGAAAAGCGATGTTTCATCGAGAAGTCATCCTCTCGGTTGCTGACACCGGGGGTAGTTTCGTCAGGGCAGGAGCGGAAAGCAAGCGCCCAGCGGCAACACGAGGCGGCGCGGCGACCGGAGGAGGTGGCGGGGCGCGTACCTTGGTCATCGTCGCGGGAGGTGTGGGTGTGGGGGTGGGGCCCGCGTGTCGGTGGCCGACGACGGTTGGTGGCGGGGAGCAGAAGGCGCCGTCCTCGCCGCCGCTGGTGGACGCGCCGGAGCCTGACCCGCCGCTGTAGTCGAGGGGGGAGGCCGGGCTGCCCCGGGGGGCCCACCTCCCCTTCGTCGCCGCCGAGCCGGAGCCGGACGGCGAGCCAGGGGGGAGGCCGGGCTGCCCCGGGGGGCCCACCTCCCCTTCGTCGCCGCCGAGCCGGAGCCGGACGGCGAGCGGCGGCGCGACCTCGACCGCGACCGCTTCCCCCGCGCCACCACCGGCCAGGCCAGCTCCTCCTCATCCTCCTCCCCATCCTTCCTCGCGCCGTCGCAGGCCAGGCTCGGTCTGCACCACGGCGGCGTCCAACCGCCCAGGTCGGCGCCGCGCAGCGAGCAGATGATGTCGGCGGCAGCTTCCGCGTCGGCAGCCGCCATGGCGCCGAGGAACGAACCAACCGAAGGAGAGCAGCGTAGAGAGAGAGAGAGGAGGGAGGCGAGGGAGATGTGCGTGTGGGGGATGGTGGAAATGAGGGGGGCGTGGAGGAGGCGAAGCAAAGCCACAGCGAGGTGGGCGTCCGGCCTTTTTAAACGGCGGAATAAAACGCACATATGGGCCAATAAAATAAACCACTCACCACCACCCGCATCCACACGCCCTCCCCCTGCAAGTGGGGCCCTAACCAGTGGCCCCGGATGTCAGTGACACTCCCGCGACTCGTGTGGTGGACCGCGGAGACGTCGACCGGCGGGGCGCCCGCAGAGGAAATGACGGGGCTGCGCCCCTGCCGTACGTGGGGCCGCGGCGTCAGTGGGGATATGGGCAGGGGTGGTATGGTAAATGCGAGGCTTAGGACGCAAGCTAGGGGGAGCGGAAGCACGAGTTGGTTGGAGAGAGGAAGCGAAGGGGGAGGAGGTGGCAGTGGCAGTTGCCGTGGCCTGGGTTTCCGTGTGCCGATTGGCGATGGGTGCGGGTGTGCTCGCTATAAAAGCGCCTTCCCGTCTGCCTCTGCGGGGCTGGTGGCGTGGCGGTGGGGTAAAAAATGTCTTTTTCTAGCAGTGTAGGGGTAAAAAATTGTTAAAATGCCATTTTTCATGTCAATTCTACTGCGGTCATAGATATCTCCCAAGTCACAACTCAAAAATAGAAGTACACAAATATAATATAGCCCTCTATGATTCGTGGTCATATCCCTAATGGATTTATGATTGTAGGTAAAAAAATTGAGAGTATGTAACAGTAGATATAAAAAAGCTAAAAAATATTTTAAAATCTTTAGGAATAATTTCTCACATTAAAGTATCCCAAACGGCCCCTTTATCTCATCCATTAAAACACTATTCTTACACTCGTGGATAGTGTTTTATGCAATGGGATAGGGAGGCTATTAGCGATACTCACAAACTATCTTAGATTTTTAGCCTATCCAACAGAACTAGATTTGCTTATTTACTCATATTTTGAGCCTAATCCAATTATATTCTTTTAACTTATTTGCTTATTTATTTTTTGAAAGACAAACTCTATGTTTTTAGCAAATGGCCCACTTTACATTGAATGTTTTTAGAGCCTTTTGGTACACCTTTGATATTAAAGAAAATGTGGTTTGAAAAATTAAAGCGTTCTTGTTTTCTAAATGGATGTAAATGAGAAAATAAGTAAATAAGTCGAGAAGACCGGTGCTAATGTTTCGTAAATTTTAGATTAAAAAAAAATGCATGAACAAACTTCCGGCCACATGGATGGAAGAACCCAAACTCTTTACTTACGTAATTAGAAGGAAGAAAATTACCATAACGTGGGATGGTATTCCGTAGGAGGATCGGCTCTAGTGTGGACGGCCGCCGGTGTGATCCTGCAAGCAAGGATGCGGTGTTGCTCCGTTGAAGAAGACGGTCGGCCGGCCGCCGCCACACCGCGAAGAGAGAAGCCGGATAGCTGATGATGAGGCGGGGCGAAGGCGCCGCGAGGAGAGCTAAATGGTCGCCGTTGCCGCACGGAGAGGAGACAACGCCGGCATGCAGCCGCCTGATCGAGGAGAAGCGGCCGCGACGCTCAGCGGCAGGAGGAGGTGGCGGCGCTCGGCGGCAGGAGGAGGTGGCGGCGCTCGGCGGCAGGAGGAGGTTGCCACTTGCCAGGGAACGCAGGAGAAGGTGTTCTTTCCAATGGAGGCAGCAGCGGGTAGGGCTAGGCGAAGGCATTGTGCGCAGTGTGCGTGCGCGTAGAGAACTAGAGATGGTGCGGCGTGCAGGCCTTGGGCTGTTTCTGTTGTCTAACTGGGCTTGAATTGGGACCTGTCCTTTGGGCCTCCGTGGGCTGCTCGTTTCTTTCTCAAGATTAGGGGTGGAATTGAGCCGAGTTTGAGCGAGCTGAAGTCACACAGGCTCGAGCTCGATTTGGCTCGAGATCGGCTCGGGCTCGGCTCGAAATTCAACCGAGCTCGCAGACAGGCTCTAACTCGAGATCGAGATCGGCTCGGTTTAGCTCGAGCTCGGCTCGAATCTAGGAAAGTGACCACATATCTCATTTTGTGCACCTTTTGATGGACAATGCAACTATGAACTATGCAAACCTTCAGTAAAAAAAACCATTTCAAGATATGAGTGAATTCCAATATCACTACAAATCACATGAACAAAACAATATTGCAGATCTGTGTTACCACTGTAAAATCACAACAAATCCATCACTAGGAATCGTACGTGCTTGTCAAAAAATTGTATATCAATGCAAGTATTAAGTTCACTAATTAACTCTATGGAGGATTGGAGGAACATTACCTTAGGGTTTAGAGATCTCTAGGGGTTTATGGATGGAGCAGCCAGTCCACCACCCACTGCCGTGTTGGGGCCGGTCTGCCCGTCGCTCAACCGGCGTCGGCCCGTCGTTCAACCGGCGTCGCCCGGCTTCTGCACAAGCTCCAGCCGCAGCCCGCTTGCAGCCGGCCGCCGCCTTGCCCCTACCCACTCAGCGCCTCTGCAGTCTGGAGTTGGAGAGGCTAGCGCCGTAGCACGTGCTCCTGTGCGCAGTGCGGCTGTGCGGCTGCCGGGCTGTCGCCTGCTGTGTTGTGCATTTCGAGAGCAGGGGCGGCGGCCGGCGGGGGGAATGGGGGCGGGTGGTGGTGGGGTGGGGAGTGGCGACGTGGGGGGATGGCCGTATGGGGGGATTAGGTTTAGGTCATGTATATGCTGATATGCAGTTCCGCGGTGGGCCGGTGGGCTGCGGTTCCTTCAATTATGGGCCTGAGCTGAGGAGTGGTTTTTTTTTAGGTCTGGGCAGCCAAACGAGCTATCGAGCCTAATTCGAGTAGCTCATGGCCTGGCGCGTGGGAGCCGGCGGGCGCGGGTACAGGCGGCGGCCTCCCGAAGCAGGATGAATTTTTACGCAGGGGCATTCTTGTCCTTTCGCAAGCCTGTTAATTGAAAACGATAAAGAAAAGCAATTAAATAGGGGGAATGGCAGGGGAAACAATGTGTCAACGATGTAGGTGGCAATTTTGCGAAGCCATTTTTGAGAGTGGCAATTTTGCGAAGCCACGCGAAGAGAGTGGCAAATAGCCAATTTTCTCCCTCGAGACGCATTGTTAGCCGAAGACCGAATATGTCCATCAGCATGTGAGTATTCTCTCCGCATCTCATAGCTGAGAAGATGCGCGTATAGATCGGTGAGAGATGGCTCCTCCGACCTAGTAGTCATGGAAGTGACAAATGCATCGTATTCCTCCCCGAGGCCGAACAGAATATGAGGTTTGGTACCTCGACGTGGACCGTCGATCATAGAAGGGTATTTAGGGAAGTGGAAAATTTGTAATGAGTGGCAGTTGGGTAATTAGTTGAGGATTAGGGGGTAATCCGATCTGACACATCACCGTCGGCACCGGCGGCCATGGCCACGGACACGCCGCCGCCAACGCAGCAGCAGGGGGAGGGCTGCAGTGCGCGGCGCCGGTGCACGTGAGCTTCATGTACGGCGCGCCGCCGGCAGTGCCGGTGCCGTACGTGTGGGGCTCGTGGCGGCCGGGGTATGAGCACAGGGGCGCCCCAGCGCCACTCTGCCTGCCGCCGCCCCCGTCGGCGCCGCCCTGCGCATGGTACTACCCCATCGTCGCCGACCCCCGCGGCTCGCCGACGTCGTACACGCCGCCGTGCGCCGGCGCCGGCGCCGGTAGCCCCGCCGAGGAGGACACCGAAGACGACCCCTGCTCACTGACGCTGGCGATCGACGTCGACAAGCAGAAGGCTGCGCTGTCCATCTCCGGCACCGGCACCGGCGCCACAGGGCACGCCGAGCGACAGGGAAAAGGCAGCTTTGCCCCTAATTAATTTGATGTGAAATGACCTGGTTACCCTCCGTACCTGTGTACCTCCATCAGTACCTTTGTACCTTTGCCTTCGTACCTATTATCGTGCATCGTCCGATCCGAAGGGATGGACGGTCCATATTATTCGCAAGCATCGGAGAAGTTTCCTCAGAATATACGATAGAACTTCTTCTCGAAGGGGCTGGCCAATGGAGGCCATCATATCCGCCAGATTCTTCATTTTGTGGAAGTAGTCGGAGACCGATAGTTCCTTCTTGCGTAGGTTTGCAAGTTGGAATCGTATCTAGACTTAACGTGCGCGCGAGTGTGAGGCAAACATGCCTTCTAACGCAGCCCACACATTTGCAGAGCTGGTCATGAACAAGTCCTGCCCTAACATCTCCTCCGTCAGTGAAGAGAGGAGAGCGCTAAGAATAAACTGGTTGCGATGGAACCAGATTTCATACTCCTGGTTGGGTTCCAGTTGGCTGAACCCTTCAGATGCAGCTAAGTATTGCTCTGAATCCTTCACGGATCCATCTACGTAGCCTAGCAGACGCTAGCAACGTATATATGGCACTATTTGGGCTTTTCAAAGGAGAAAGTTATCCCTATTCAGCCTAACAGTGACAAATTGACTAAGAGTTGGCGCCTGGATGGCTCCTGTGTTTGCTGGAGCTGGGATTGGTGTCACCGGCGGCTGCACACCAGTTTGGTTATTGGGATTGGTGTTGGGATTGTTGTTGACAGAGGACATTTTTGTGTGGTGATCAGTTGAGGCTTTGATACCATGTAAAAAGTGATTTGATCCGCAGGAACAATCGTCCCTTGATCATCTATCTAAATCTAAATCTAAACTACTCTATAATTAAGCAGTTGGCCTAGATCCAACTACAAATCACATCCGTCTATTTCCTCAATCCATCATCCAACAGACATAATTTTCTAGAAGTTTGCTATCAAGTATAGACCACGGACTCTTGACTCGATACGTATAGACCACGAACTCTTGCCCATAACTCGATACGTATAGACCATGAACTCTTACCCATATATATAAACGTAGAGACCACAGACTCTTACGCATAACTCGATACGTATAGACCACGAACTCTTGCCCATATATACATATACGTAGAGACCACGAACTCTTGACTCGATACGTATAGACCACGAACTCTTGACTCGATACGTATAGACCACGGACTCATGCCCACGACTCGATACATATAGACCATGGACTCTTGCCCTTTCTCATATATACATATACGTAGAGACCACGAACTCTTGGCTCGATATGTATAGACCACAGACTCTTGCCCACAACTCGATCAGTATAGACCACGAACTCTTGCCCATATATACATATATATGGGATTAATTTGTATCCTCCCATTATAAATCTTCCTATTTTTTTAAATTCTTACTAAACTAGAACTAACAGACTAGCACCCGTAGAGACTATGGACTCTTGCCCATATATACACGGGATTAATTTTTATTCTCCCATTATAAATCTTCCTAATAATTTTTTCTAATTCTTTCGAGACTAGAACTAACAGACTAGCACAGCACACTAAAAATAGGGCAGGCACGTACGCCCCAATCATACATACTCATACATATGCAACGTCTGCCCAGGCCGGGCGGTGGAATAAATTCAGGACTCCGTATAGAAGTAGGAGTTTTATGTAGCTCTCTTAAGAATACGCTCCAGTATCCTCCCCTCCATGTCAATGCGTGCGGACATATACAACCTGTTAATTAAGCTTGCAGCGTTGTAAATAACAATTGTGATGAACATATATAATTACAATTTACAACCTGACAGGCCCATCGAGAGAACGCTTCGCTACTTTTAATTAAATGAGTAAGTGTCACATGTATTTATGCGTACAACCATGTACAGAATTGATCTGTTAATAAAAAACAATTGTTTGCATGTTACTGTACCCGTTAATTAATCTATATCTATATCTATATCTTGATTATATGTTATTTAATTTTGCTTGTTCAGATATTTCATAAGATGAGTTATGTTAATATCAACCGAATGAGACAATCAATGCAATAAGGAATGTTCTTACACCTGCTCCATATAGATATAGATATAGACAAATAGAAAAAATTGCACGTGTCCTAAATATTACTTTTTTCTATAAATTGTTGGTATCAGCATTGCTCCGATGTGCTTTGCACGTGCATGCTTGCTAGTTTATCTAAATCTAAACTACTCTATAATTGAGCAGTTGGCCTAGATCCAACTACAGATCACATCCGTCTATTCCCTTCATCCATCATCCAACAGGCAAAATTTTTCATGAGTTTGCTATTAACTCGATACGTAGAGACCATAGACTCTTGGCTCGATACGTATAGACTATGGACTCTTGGATCTGTTGACTCGACACGTATAGACCACGGACTCTTGACTTGATACGTAGAGACCACAGACTCTTGACTCGATACGTATAGACCATGGACTCTTAGGTCTGTTGACTCGACACGTATAGACCACGAACTCTTGACTCGATACGTATAGATCACGGACTCTTGAATCGATATGTATAGAACACAGACTCATATAGACCACGGACTCTTGAATCGATACGTATAGACCACGGACTCTTGCCCATATATACATCTAAATCTAAACTAAAGTACTCTATAATTGAGTAGTTAGCCTAGATCCAACTACAGAGCACATCCGTCTATTCCTTTCATCCATCATCCAACAGCCATAATTTTTCATGAGTTTGCTATCAACTCAATATATAGAGACCATAGACTCTTGACTCGATATGTATAGACCATGTACTCTTGGGTATGTTGACTCGATACGTAAAGACCACAGACTCTTGACTCGATACATATAAACCACGGACTCTTGAATCGATACGTATAGATCACGAACTCTTTCCCATATATGCATCTAAATCTAAACTAAACTACTCTATAATTGAGCAGTTGGCCTAGATCCAACTACAGATCACATTCGTCTATTCCCTTCATCCATCATCCAGCAGCCATAATTTTTCATGAGTTTGCAACTAACTCGATACGTAGAGACCACAGACTATTGAGTCGGTACGTATAGATCATGGACTCTTGTGTCTGTTGACTCGACACGTATAGACCACGGACTCTTGACTCGATACGTCGAGACCACAGACTCTTGACTTGATACGTATAGACCATGGACTCTTGGGTCTGTTGACTCAACACGTATAGACCACGTACTCTTGACTCGATACGTATAGACCACGGACTCTTGAATCGATATGTATAGACCACGGACTCTTGCCCATATATACACGGGATTATTTTTTTTCCCGTTATAAATCTTCCTAATCCTAATTTTTCCTAATTGCGGTGGTATCTTGTTTGCCTCATCACTAGACAGTTTTCTTTTCCACAAGAATTCCATGGACGGGTTATATATCTCCGGTGTATAGGTGGACAGGTTATATATATCCGGTGTATAGCTACAATATATAAGAACACATCAAGTTGCATAGCTATGTCGGCTGGTTGCTCTCGCTAGCTCTATAAATAGGGTGGGGGCAGGCACATATGCCCCAATCATACATACGAGACGTCTGCCCGGACCGGGCAGTGTAATAATAATAACTCTATAATTGAGCAGTTTTGGCCTACATCTAACTACAGATCTCATCTGTCCATATCCCTTCATCCAATAGTTATAATTGGATTGTTTAAACTTCGCTCAAATTACTTACATTCGCCACTCTATCTATCTAAAATTGTCATGTACGAGTACAACCGGTAGTCTTTCGAGCTGGCCTACAGCGACGTTACCGACGCGGACTCCATCGCCACAGTCTTTTATGGCTACGATTATAGTAAACATATACAAATTCCTACCGTCCTACGACACGTGCATCCATCGTGCTCGCGCAGGGTACGCCGGTGGCTTGAACCTGTATGTGCAAGCGCATGCTTCCTCGCCGTCGCCTTCCTTGCACCACCGTCGCTTGATCGGCTGCCGCTTCAAGCGCTGCTGGCCGCCACACGTGACCCGCTGTCGTTCCTTGTACGAGTGCAACTGGCAGTTCGTCGAGCTGGCCTACGGTGACGTCATCGACGTGGACTCCGTCGCCGCCACCTTCCATGGCTGCGATTATCTAATGTATTCTGATCTCATTTGGATCAAGCAATAGCTATCCGTAAGCTGCACGTACATAGTACAGTGTACAAACTCTTACCATTCTACGACGCGTGCATGCATTGGCTGCATCGCTCTCGCGCAGGGACGCTGATGGCTTGAACCCGTACGTGCACATGCACGCTTCCTTGCCGCCGCCTTCTTTGCGCTGGTATCGCTTGACCGGACGCCGCTCCAAGTGCCGCTGTCGCCGCGGGCCGTTGTGCGTGACCCGCCGTCGCTCCTGCGCCTCGCCACAGTCGTCCAAGCGCCCGCGTCGCCGCCGCCGTGAATAGCCGTCGCTCCTGTAAGACATTAAGGCTTTTCGTTTTTTGTTTATTGTCTGCTGCTTTTTCTATGCAACTATAACCCCTATGTAGATGCTTTTAATCTCGGTTCTCCATCAAATTGCATAGGTTTAACTTCATCTTATAGAGAAGAAGAAAAATCTTTAGTTTTCTATTAAGTTGCATAGGTTTATTAAGTTGCATAGTATATTACTTTAACGTGCTTTGCTCATGCACGCTTGCTAGTGTTATATAAAACATCAAGGACTAGTGTTGAACATATCAAATCTATGGTTTTTTATTGCAGTTTCTGCAATTGTTAGCTTGCATAAAAATGTTACTTTGAAGATGTTAGCTATAAACCCAGTTAAAAACATACTCTATTAAAATATTTGAGAAGACTTGCGGCCGGGCGTCTGATTCCATTGGACGTCACAAGCCTACCGTTAAATCGGACGAAGTCCAAGAACCCTGTGTCGGCCCACCTTTTTTCTAATTCTTTGAGGTAGACTTGTGCACAACAAATCCGACGCTCGTGGAAATCCAATCGCCGTCGAGACCAAAACACCACATATCCACCACCTCCTTCATGGGATCAAAAGCCCAATAAAATCTATATCATCAACATCTATCCCCCTCAACCCCGATGATGGCCCAAAGGCCACCAGTAGCTCATCTCAACCCCTCTCATTGTTCCCGTGCTGAACGTTCGCTGGAGCCAGGAAATGCGCCCAAAGTGGCACATACGCACCAAATTCCTTCCCTTGCTTGATACTCCCTCCGTACCAAATTATAGTTCACCGTTGACTTTTGGATATTTTATTTGATCGTTCGTCTTATTCAAAAAATATATGTAAATATTATTTATTTTGTTGTGATTTGTTTTATCATTAAACATACTTTAATCATGACTCATATTTTTGCATGTTTGCACTAATTTTTTCGAATAAGACGAATGGTCAAAAGGCATCTCAAAAAATCAACAGTGAACTATAATTTGGAACGGAGGGAGTACATTTTAGAATACTGGACAGAAAAATAAACATTGCTTTAGATACCAGAATATGGTTTATCCTTTTCTCCCCCGCCCGATAGCTAATATAGGATAAGACACAATGCAGGGCATTTAAAGAGATGCTTAGAGATTTTTTTAATCACATATAATCAGAGGTAGTAGTAGGGGGAGAAAAATTGTCGGTATAATAAATACCGGAGTATAAAGAGTCCTGAGAAGACCGGGCGAGGGCCCCACACGTCAGGCGGGCGAGCAGGCCCCAACGTGTGGGCGAGCCCCCCAAGCGCCGGGCGAGGGCCCCACACGTCAGACGGGCGAGCAGGCCTCAGCGTGTGGGCGAGCCCCTGAAGCGCCGGGCGAGGGCCCCACACGTCAGGCGGGCGAGCAGGCCTCAGCGTGTGGGCGAGCCCCTCAAGCGCGCAGGGTCCCCTCTCTGTAAGGTGGGGCCCGCACGACAGGGAGCGTTCCGAAAGGAGTCTTCTGAGAGAAAGCTTCCCCTGCTGTGAAGGACGGGCGCATTCAATACGACACTACGCGCGGATAGACAGATAAAGAGATGATTATCGCCACAGTCACCTCTGCGGGTCTGTCAAAGCTATAACTGTGGCGCAGAAGGAATTGACCGGCAGAGAGAGAATTAGCCATCATCAGGCTGGCCGCCCGCGTCAGAAGGAGCAAGTTGGGTCCCACCCGCAGTCTCACCGGTGTGTTCACACGGGTCAGAGGCCACTTGCGAGACACGCGTGGGCGGCGCCGCTCGGCAGCAGCACGTTTTTGTCTCTCCTGTCCCGTCCCCCATGTCTTATCGAGTGTACTGAGAGTACTGTACTGCCTACCCCTCGGTTCTCTCCGCCAGTTCGAGGCTTGTATAAAAGGGGCGGAGAGAGAAGGCAGAGGGGGTTCCGAAACATTCCGTAATCGCATTCTACACAACCACAACACAAAAAGAGCTAAGACTCGGCAGGAGTAGGACTGTTACCCGCGAGGGGGTCCGAACCTGGGTAAACCATATGAGTCGCTCCTTGTCGTGCCCGACGCTCAAATCGAACCGAGCTCGGGCTGATCGGCTAGCATCATAGAAATCTGATAAGGGTGTGATCCGCAGTGGTTGAGCGGAGAGCACGCCGTCAAAAATGTTTAATTATTTACGGTTAAATAGATGCTTAGCGGTGCAAGGTGTTTAGAGATATGGTTAGAAATTTTTTTAATCGTATAACATATTATGTACAATCAAGATTACGGTGAAACTATCGTGCAACCGAACTATCAAAGTTTATAGACAGGTGTTTAGAGGAGGGCGGAGGCTGCATGAGTTAGATATACGTGTTTAGTGATGTAACATGCTCTCTCTCGTTAATCACTTGCACATAAGCACCTCGCAAAGTTGCACCTGCGTCCTGGTGCCCAATGTAGAGCAATCTGCTTGCTATACGAAAGTGATCTCGTGTACGCTCCCAGAATGCTTACGCTTTGGGAAACATTCCCACTCTTGTACCGCCACTGCCACTGGATCTGGATCCAAGGGTCACCTGGCGATGATCGAGCCGAGCATCTCAAATTAAGTACGAGGAAGCAGTACTAATTAATGATTCGCCGAGCTCGTCGCGTCCTGAATCCTGATACGCAAGGTACGTACGTGCCGTTGTTAATTAAGTTGTAATGATAGTGTAGGAAAGGAGGAGCACGGGTAGAGTTGGGTGGTCCCCGCTCCTGATGAGTGATGACTGGCAGGAAGGTTGGCCCCCGTACAAAACTGCCCGAGCAGGGTTCACAATCACAATAGTTTTGCCGTAATAATTTTTTAAACAAGTATGGATGAAAATTCGATCAGTTATTTTATTTTTTTGAAGAGATGGAAATTGCAAAAAAAAAATCACTCTACATGAACCGCTTTGAACATTGAGTTCCAGTTTTATTCACAAGTATATTAAAATAAAAAAGAAAATGCTTAGAATTGAACGTTCTTACGGTCCGACGTTTCGGCCCAGGCCCACGCACTAGCGTCGCACGTACAGGGACGCTCCTGCATGCCTACTAGCTAGTTGTAGGTTTCATTTTTTTTATTTCTCATTTTGTATCTTTTTCATTTGGAGTCCAAATCGCGCAGTATAAATTTTATAATTCATGTAAATTCTGTTTGAACTCATTTTAAATACTTTTCTATTTTTTATCTTTTATTGGTACAATTGTTTCATCAGACAAAATAGATTGTTCCAGAAGGCTAGACTTATTGTTCTAGCAAGCAAGATAGATTGTGTCCAGTAGGTATACAAGTTGTGGTTCATGAAACTAGACATATTGTTCCAATTAGGTTAGCCTATTGTTTCCAGCAGACCAAATACATTGTTTCAACAGGTATAAAAGTTGTTCCAGCAGGCAAGATTGATTGTTTGGAGAGGCTAGACTCATTGTTCCAGCAGGCAAGATAGATTGTTCCGGGAGGCTAGACTCATTGTTCTAACAGACAAACTTTATCGTTTCAGTAGGCAAACTTTATTGTTTCAGTAGGTAAACTTTATTGTTCCAGTAGGCAAAATCTTATTTATTTCAGAAGACAAAAGTTATTGTTCCAAAAGGCAAAAAGTTATTGTTTCTGAAGGCAAAAGTTATTGTTCCAGTAGGCAAAGCTCAACTATTCCAGTAGGACAAACTTTATTGTTCCAGTAGGCAAACTTTATTGTTTCAGTAGGCAAACTTTATTGTTCCGGTAGTCAAAACCTTTATTTGTTCCAGAAGGCAAACATTATTGTTTTAGAAGACAAATTTATTGTTCCATAAGGCAAAAGTTATTGTTCCAGTAGGCAAAGTTCAACTGTTCTTGTAGCACAAACCTTATTGTTCCAGTAGTCAACTTTTTTTGTTCTAGTAGGCAAACCTTGTTGTTTCAGCAGGCAAAAAATATTGTTTCAGTAGGCAAACCTTCTTGTTCTAATAGGCATTTTTTTTTACTATTCCAGCAAACCAAATACATTGTTCCAATAGGTATGCAAGTTGCTCCATCAGACCAAATGCATCGTTCCAATTGGGCTTAACCTATTGTTCCAGCAGGGCAAATACCAAGTTGTTTCATTGTATTAGACGTATTGTTTCAATAGATCAAATTAATTGTTTCATTAGTATAGATAAATTGTTCTAGTAAAAATTTATATAGCAACATGGGTCTTGTTTTGTTCGAAAAAACGCGAGGAACACGTTGGTGAAAACGGTTTGTGGATTGAAACTCCCAGTCAAAAGTTATGATCGTTTAAAGAAAAACGAAAAAAGAAATCTTCGCTGAGGTCAGCGATGACGTCATCACATGCAGCATGGGGAGAGAGAGCGGGCTTATATGGATTGGCTCCGCTGGAACAACACTCGGACCCCTGGAATAACGCGAGAGATTTTTTGTTCTACACACTGGCTGGACGATGGCGCGGTATTTTTTGAGCCGAAGTTGGGCCAGGGGCGTCCAATCTCGCGAAGGACGAACGGACGTAGTTCCCAAGAAGAAATCCTAGAAGCTGAGAGAGCTTTTGAAGTTAAATGTTTTTTTGGTTTTGGTTGATATGGCGATCACTTCTTTGAAGACCAGATTTGAAGAACTCATGGTATTTAAAGATATATTCGGATTTTTATTTAGCTCAAGCACATTGAAGTCATTAAATGATAGCGAACTTGAAGAGTGTTGCACTAAATTTAGAGATTCTTTCTCTCATGATGGTTCATCTGATGTTGAGGTACATGATCTTATTTCTGAATTAAAGATTTTGAAATTCACTTTGCCAAATGGCGTATTGTCTGCTATGGAGATTTTCGAGCATGTCAGAGATGTGGATTGTTATCCTAGTGTCTCCATTGCTTATCGAATCTTATTTACTGTTCCTGTGACTGTTGCATCGGCTGAAAGAAGCTTTTTAAAATTGAAATTGTTGAAGAACTATTTGAGATCAACAATAACGCAAGAAAGGTTAATTGATTTGGCGACTTTATGCATTGAGAGGAAGTTATTGGACGAAATTGATATCAATAGAATAATCGATGACTTTGTCTCACAAACTATTAGAAGAAATTTTTTAAGATAATGTCAAGTGCCAAGTAAGTGTTTATGATTACAATTTACATTTGTCATTTCATAAACTTTAAAGTGTTCTATAGAAATAATTTTTGTGCATCGAATATTAATTTCTTCAATGATGTGTGTCTAAAAGACTATATATACATACATATATATATAGACATATATTGTTGGTGATTAATAAACAGCCCATCCTGAGACGGGCCTTGGGCCGTTTACCGTATGGGCCCATCGCACGAGAATCCGAGAGACTGTTCCTGGCCGTACTGGCGGAAGTGTTTAACCCGCCAGCGACTGCCCCGGGCTTGACCGAGTCAAACCCTGCGGCACCATACGCCTCCGGGCCATCCTTAGCCCAGGGGAAGGTCCCACGGGCAATCCGCTTGCCTACAGGCAAGTGGCGACAAGTACCATGTCCCACCACACTTTATCCGACCTTGACCGGGAACACACTGTATCTCCCGAGAGACCTATAGCCCGGGAAAGGACACGCGGACAGCCCGTCTTGTCGTTTGCCCTCTTTGGCAGGCAGCAGATGGTTGTTACGCTACGCGACGCCCCCAACGGGTGGCGCAGAGCTGGCTCGGTCCAGTCAAGACTGTATTGGGGATAAAGGGAAAGTGCTTTCTCCCTAAAGAAGTTCTCTCCTCTAAACCGGCACGTTAAGACAAACACGTGTCCAGTACTAACCCGACCAGCTTCTCCCTGCAGGCTCGAGACCCGACAGGACCCTAGAACAAGACAAGAACCTCGCCACTAAAGCAAAGACCAGCGCGGGGCCCGCCGTATCAGCCTCGGGCGGCCCACCGCGCCTATAAAAGGAGGATCCCTGGACATTCGAAGGGACGGCCAACTCAACACTCAAGATCCCTGACCCGAGTTCGCCTGGTCCAAGCACAAGCAACACCGACATCCGAAACTTTCTTAGCGAGTAGCCTTAGCCTTTAGCCATCACCATTGTAAGTTCGGGATCGGTGCCTCCAAGTCCGATCTCGGCACCTCTGTACTGTTCTCCACCATATAATCAACAAGACTGGAGTAGAGCTGTTACCCGGCAGTGGGGGCTCGAATCAGGGTAAATCGCTTGTGTCATCACGGTTCGTATTGTTTCTCTCCGTCTTCCCACTGTACGAATGATCTGTACCCGGATCACCAAATCGCACCAGGCTTAGTCCGGGAAGACCGCGCGGCCTGAGCCCCTGTAGGCTCGGCCGCCGCCCGGGCTGCTGAGAAGGGTTGTCGTTGGGCCTCACACCAACTACAAACTCGTCTGCCGGTCCGTAGACCCGCTGCTCTTCAGGAGCGCGATTCCCAGACACCGACATATATATTCTTAGGAGGTGGATGGGGCCTCCATATAAGTTTTCGTCACGGACCCCCAAAATGCCAGGACTGGCCCTTGACTTATTTCTCTAAAATTCCAAATAGGCACTTTTAGGACTATTAAAACCCTTAGAAAAATCATTATAAATTATTGCACCAAATAGGCTATATTAAAAAAATAAATTTTGCTATAGTGAAACGCTACGCTATACTGGCCTTGTTCTTTTCAGCGTATCGTTGCGTTGGCGTAATACTGTAGCAAATTTGAGATCCTTCGAAAAGAGGTCTAAATGTTATAAAAAATAATTAAAAAATAGTTTTAAAATCTTTGGAAGGACTACTAAAAGTCACGAAAAAATCGTTACGAATTATCACAACATATAGGCTATATAAAAATAACAAAATTTGCAACAGTAATACGCAACGGTACGATACGCTGAAACAAATAAGGTCTAAGCTAAATTGTACAAGGCCTCATAGTTCTAATTAGCATTCAACATGGAAGTATGGAACTCCTGCCTCACCTCTGTTCCGTACTTCCACTCAACACTGACAGGTCCAAAAGAAGGAGCCAAAGAGACGACAAAACAAGGAAATCTTCTGTCCACAGTCCACACCACAATTGTACAATGGCATCCCCTAACGCCACACCACACCTCTCTGGTCACATACATAGCAGCTCTCCCCGAGTCTCTGGCCTGTCGGCCCAGTCAACAATCGTGCACTCCCGGATAAAAGAGGCCAAGCCAAGAGCAACTGCACACAGGAATCGGAAAAATTGGTGAAATAATCTACTTTAAATTTAAAATTAATAAAATAACACACAGTATAAGAAAATACCCCAACTGGCACCTGGTCCCGCCGCCCCGAGTGGCGGCCGCCACGCCGCACGGCGGGAGCTCTGCTCCCGCCACTGGGCACGGCGGGAATATCGCGGGCCCGACGCGTGGCGGGGCGGCGCGGGCGGGCGGGCGCGGCGCGGGCGGTCGGGCGACGTGGCGCGGTCGGGCGCGGCGCGGGCGGCCGGGCAACGTGGCGGCTCCAGCGAGCTCCCGCCAATTTTTCCTGTATAGTGTGCTCTGACAGAATGTTCATGCACTTCATGCATCATGACATACTCGACTGGAGCTGAGTTATATTCCCATGGTTAGATGGTTTAGTAGTTGCTCATGTAGCTGACTTATGTGATATGTTTTTTCATTTTCTTTTTCCTTTTTGATTCTTTTGGAAGGCAAGGCATCGAAGCCAACTCAATTAAAGAAGGGGGCTGATTTTTACACACTGAAAATTGCAAATTAACAC